>CAJSMF010000041.1:0-29278 GCA_907269125.1 Eristalis pertinax | reverse complement strand
ATGGACTGAGGCTACTGCAGAGAATCTACTATGGGCGAAGCCCTTCATGGACTGAGGCTACTGCAGAGAATCTACTATGGGCGAAGCCCTTCATGGACTGAGGCTACTGCAGAGAATCTACTATGGGCGAAGCCCTTCATGGACTGAGGCTACTGCAGAGAATCTACTATGGGCGAAGCCCTTCATGGACTGAGGCCAGTGTAAAGAATATACTATGGGCGAAGCCCTTCATGGACTGAGGCTACTGCAGAGAATATACTATGGGCGAAGCCCTTCATGGACTGAGGCCAGTGCAGAGAATCTACTATGGGCGAAGCCCTTCATGGACTGAGGCCAGTGCAGAGAATCTACTATGGGCGAAGCCCTTCATGGACTGAGGCCAGTGTAAAGAATATACTATGGGCGAAGCCCTTCATGGACTGAGGCTACTGCAGAGAATATACTATGGGCGAAGCCCTTCATGGACTGAGGCCAGTGTAAGAATCTACTATGGGCGAAGCCCTTCATGGACTGAGGCTACTGCAGAGAATATACTATGGGCGAAGCCCTTCATGGACTGAGGCCAGTGTAAAGAATCTACTATGGGCGAAGCCCTTCATGGACTGAGGCCAGTGTAAAGAATATACTATGGGCGAAGCCCTTCATGGACTGAGGCTACTGCAGAGAATATACTATGGGCGAAGCCCTTCATGGACTGAGGCCAGTGTAAAGAATCTACTATGGGCGAAGCCCTTCATGGACTGAGGCTACTGCAGAGAATATACTATGGGCGAAGCCCTTCATGGACTGAGGCCAGTGTAAAGAATATACTATGGGCGAAGCCCTTCATGGACTGAGGCTACTGCAGAGAATATACTATGGGCGAAGCCCTTCATGGACTGAGGCCAGTGTAAAGAATATACTATGGGCGAAGCCCTTCATGGACTGAGGCTACTGCAGAGAATATACTATGGGCGAAGCCCTTCATGGACTGCGGCCAGTGCAGACAATCTACTATGGGCGAAGCCCTTCATGGACTGCGGCCAGTGTAAAGAATCTACTATGGGCGAAGCCCTTCATGGACTGAGGCCAGTGTAAAGAATATACTATGGGCGAAGCCCTTCATGGACTGAGGCTACTGCAGAGAATATACTATGGGCGAAGCCCTTCATGGACTGAGGCCAGTGTAAAGAATATACTATGGCGAAGCCCTTCATGGACTGAGGCTACTGCAGAGAATATACTATGGGCGAAGCCCTTCATGGACTGAGGCCAGTGTAAAGAATATACTATGGGCGAAGCCCTTCATGGACTGAGGCTACTGCAGAGAATATACTATGGGCGAAGCCCTTCATGGACTGAGGCTACTGCAGAGAATCTACTATGGGCGAAGCCCTTCATGGACTGAGGCTACTGCAGAGAATCTACTATGGGCGAAGCCCTTCATGGACTGAGGCCAGTGTAAAGAATATACTATGGGCGAAGCCCTTCATGGACTGAGGCTACTGCAGAGAATATACTATGGGCGAAGCCCTTCATGGACTGAGGCCAGTGTAAAGAATATACTATGGGCGAAGCCCTTCATGGACTGCGGCCAGTGCAGACAATCTACTATGGGCGAAGCCCTTCATGGACTGCGGCCAGTGTAAAGAATCTACTATGGGCGAAGCCCTTCATGGACTGAGGCTACTGCAGAGAATATACTATGGGCGAAGCCCTTCATGGACTGAGGCCAGTGTAAAGAATATACTATGGGCGAAGCCCTTCATGGACTGCGGCCAGTGCAGACAATCTACTATGGGCGAAGCCCTTCATGGACTGCGGCCAGTGTAAAGAATCTACTATGGGCGAAGCCCTTCATGGACTGAGGCCAGTGTAAAGAATCTACTATGGGCGAAGCCCTTCATGGACTGAGGCTACTGCAGAGAATCTACTATGGGCGAAGCCCTTCATGGACTGAGGCTACTGCAGAGAATCTACTATGGGCGAAGCCCTTCATGGACTGAGGCTACTGCAGAGAATCTACTATGGGCGAAGCCCTTCATGGACTGAGCCCAGTGTAAAGAATCTACCATGGGCGAAGCCCTTCATGGACTGAGGCTACTGCAGAGAATCTACTATGGGCGAAGCCCTTCATGGACTGAGGCCAGTGTAAAGAATATACTATGGGCGAAGCCCTTCATGGACTGAGGCTACTGCAGAGAATATACTATGGGCGAAGCCCTTCATGGACTGAGGCCAGTGTAAAGAATATACTATGGGCGAAGCCCTTCATGGACTGCGGCCAGTGCAGACAATCTACTATGGGCGAAGCCCTTCATGGACTGCGGCCAGTGTAAAGAATCTACTATGGGCGAAGCCCTTCATGGACTGAGGCTACTGCAGAGAATATACTATGGGCGAAGCCCTTCATGGACTGAGGCCAGTGTAAAGAATATACTATGGGCGAAGCCCTTCATGGACTGCGGCCAGTGCAGACAATCTACTATGGGCGAAGCCCTTCATGGACTGCGGCCAGTGTAAAGAATCTACTATGGGCGAAGCCCTTCATGGACTGAGGCCAGTGTAAAGAATCTACCATGGGCGAAGCCCTTCATGGACTGCGGCCAGTGTAAAGAATCTACTATGGGCGAAGCCCTTCATGGACTGAGGCTACTGCAGAGAATATACTATGGGCGAAGCCCTTCATGGACTGAGGCCAGTGTAAAGAATATACTATGGGCGAAGCCCTTCATGGACTGAGGCTACTGCAGAGAATATACTATGGGCGAAGCCCTTCATGGACTGAGGCTACTGCAGAGAATCTACTATGGGCGAAGCCCTTCATGGACTGAGGCTACTGCAGAGAATCTACTATGGGCGAAGCCCTTCATGGACTGAGGCCAGTGTAAAGAATATACTATGGGCGAAGCCCTTCATGGACTGAGGCTACTGCAGAGAATATACTATGGGCGAAGCCCTTCATGGACTGAGGCCAGTGTAAAGAATATACTATGGGCGAAGCCCTTCATGGACTGCGGCCAGTGCAGACAATCTACTATGGGCGAAGCCCTTCATGGACTGCGGCCAGTGCAGACAATCTACTATGGGCGAAGCCCTTCATGGACTGCGGCCAGTGTAAAGAATCTACTATGGGCGAAGCCCTTCATGGACTGAGGCCAGTGTAAAGAATCTACTATGGGCGAAGCCCTTCATGGACTGAGGCTACTGCAGAGAATCTACTATGGGCGAAGCCCTTCATGGACTGAGGCTACTGCAGAGAATCTACTATGGGCGAAGCCCTTCATGGACTGAGGCTACTGCAGAGAATCTACTATGGGCGAAGCCCTTCATGGACTGAGCCCAGTGTAAAGAATCTACCATGGGCGAAGCCCTTCATGACTGAGGCTACTGCAGAGAATCTACTATGGGCGAAGCCCTTCATGGACTGAGGCTACTGCAGAGAATCTACTATGGGCGAAGCCCTTCATGGACTGAGGCTACTGCAGAGAATCTACTATGGGCGAAGCCCTTCATGGACTGAGGCTACTGCAGAGAATCTACTATGGGCGAAGCTCTTCATGGACTGAGGCTACTGCAGAGAATCTACTATGGGCGAAGCCCTTCATGGACTGAGGCCAGTGTAAAGAATCTACCATGGGCGAAGCCCTTCATGGACTGAGGCTACTGCAGAGAATCTACTATGGGCGAAGCCCTTCATGGACTGAGGCTACTGCAGAGAATCTACTATGGGCGAAGCCCTTCATGGACTGAGGCCAGTGTAAAGAATCTACCATGGGCGAAGCCCTTCATGGACTGAGGCCAGTGTGAAGAATCTACTATGGGCGAAGCCCTTCATGGACTGAGGCTACTGCAGAGAATCTACTATGGGCGAAGCCCTTCATGGACTGAGGCTACTGCAGAGAATCTACTATGGGCGAAGCCCTTCATGGACTGAGGACAGTGCAGAGAATCTACTATGGGCGAAGCCCTTCATGGACTGAGGACAGTGCAGAGAATCTACTATGGGCGAAGCCCTTCATGGACTGAGGACAGTGCAGAGAATCTACTATGGGCGAAGCCCTTCATGGACTGAGGACAGTGCATAGAATCTACTATGGGCGAAGCCCTTCATGGACTGAGGCTACTGCAGAGAATCTACTATGGGCGAAGCCCTTCATGGACTGAGGCCAGTGTAAAGAATCTACCATGGGCGAAGCCCTTCATGGACTGAGGCTACTGCAGAGAATCTACTATGGGCGAAGCCCTTCATGGACTGAGGCTACTGCAGAGAATCTACTATGGGCGAAGCCCTTCATGGACTGAGGCCAGTGTAAAGAATCTACCATGGGCGAAGCCCTTCATGGACTGAGGCTACTGCAGAGAATCTACTATGGGCGAAGCCCTTCATGGACTGAGGCTACTGCAGAGAATCTACTATGGGCGAAGCCCTTCATGGACTGAGGCTACTGCAGAGAATCTACTATGGGCGAAGCCCTTCATGGACTGAGGCCAGTGTAAAGAATCTACCATGGGCGAAGCCCTTCATGGACTGAGGCTACTGCAGAGAATCTACTATGGGCGAAGCCCTTCATGGACTGAGGCTACTGCAGAGAATCTACTATGGGCGAAGCCCTTCATGGACTGAGGCCAGTGTAAAGAATCTACCATGGGCGAAGCCCTTCATGGACTGAGGCCAGTGTGAAGAATCTACTATGGGCGAAGCCCTTCATGGACTGAGGCTACTGCAGAGAATCTACTATGGGCGAAGCCCTTCATGGACTGAGGCTACTGCAGAGAATCTACTATGGGCGAAGCCCTTCATGGACTGAGGACAGTGCAGAGAATCTACTATGGGCGAAGCCCTTCATGGACTGAGGACAGTGCAGAGAATCTACTATGGGCGAAGCCCTTCATGGACTGAGGACAGTGCAGAGAATCTACTATGGGCGAAGCCCTTCATGGACTGAGGACAGTGCATAGAATCTACTATGGGCGAAGCCCTTCATGGACTGAGGCTACTGCAGAGAATCTACTATGGGCGAAGCCCTTCATGGACTGAGGACAGTGCAGAGAATCTACTATGGGCGAAGCCCTTCATGGACTGAGGCCAGTGCAGAGAATCTACTATGGGCGAAGCCCTTCATGGACTGAGGCCAGTGTAAAGAATATACTATGGGCGAAGCCCTTCATGGACTGAGGCTACTGCAGAGAATATACTATGGGCGAAGCCCTTCATGGACTGAGGCCAGTGTAAAGAATATACTATGGGCGAAGCCCTTCATGGACTGAGGCTACTGCAGAGAATATACTATGGGCGAAGCCCTTCATGGACTGAGGCCAGTGTAAAGAATATACTATGGGCGAAGCCCTTCATGGACTGAGGCTACTGCAGAGAATATACTATGGGCGAAGCCCTTCATGGACTGAGGCCAGTGTAAAGAATATACTATGGGCGAAGCCCTTCATGGACTGAGGCTACTGCAGAGAATATACTATGGGCGAAGCCCTTCATGGACTGAGGCCAGTGTAAAGAATATACTATGGGCGAAGCCCTTCATGGACTGAGGCCAGTGTAAAGAATCTACTATGGGCGAAGCCCTTCATGGACTGAGGCTACTGCAGAGAATATACTATGGGCGAAGCCCTTCATGGACTGAGGCCAGTGTAAAGAATATACTATGGGCGAAGCCCTTCATGGACTGCGGCCAGTGCAGACAATCTACTATGGGCGAAGCCCTTCATGGACTGCGGCCAGTGTAAAGAATCTACTATGGGCGAAGCCCTTCATGGACTGAGGCCAGTGTAAAGAATCTACTATGGGCGAAGCCCTTCATGGACTGAGGCTACTGCAGAGAATCTACTATGGGCGAAGCCCTTCATGGACTGAGGCTACTGCAGAGAATCTACTATGGGCGAAGCCCTTCATGGACTGAGGCTACTGCAGAGAATCTACTATGGGCGAAGCCCTTCATGGACTGAGCCCAGTGTAAAGAATCTACTATGGGCGAAGCCCTTCATGGACTGAGGCCAGTGTAAAGAATCTACTATGGGCGAAGCCCTTCATGGACTGAGGCTACTGCAGAGAATCTACTATGGGCGAAGCCCTTCATGGACTGAGGCTACTGCAGAGAATCTACTATGGGCGAAGCCCTTCATGGACTGAGCCCAGTGTAAAGAATCTACCATGGGCGAAGCCCTTCATGGACTGAGGCTACTGCAGAGAATCTACTATGGGCGAAGCCCTTCATGGACTGAGGCTACTGCAGAGAATCTACTATGGGCGAAGCCCTTCATGGACTGAGGCTACTGCAGAGAATCTACTATGGGCGAAGCCCTTCATGGACTGAGGACAGTGCAGAGAATCTACTATGGGCGAAGCCCTTCATGGACTGAGGCCAGTGCAGAGAATCTACTATGGGCGAAGCCCTTCATGGACTGAGGCAGGTGTGAAGAATCTACTATGGGCGAAGCCCTTCATGGACTGAGGCCAGTGCAGAGAATCTACTATGGGCGAAGCCCTTCATGGACTGAGGCCAGTGTAAAGAATATACTATGGGCGAAGCCCTTCATGGACTGAGGCCAGTGTAAAGAATCTACTATGGGCGAAGCCCTTCATGGACTGAGGCTACTGCAGAGAATCTACTATGGGCGAAGCCCTTCATGGACTGAGCCCAGTGTAAAGAATCTACCATGGGCGAAGCCCTTCATGGACTGAGGCTACTGCAGAGAATCTACTATGGGCGAAGCCCTTCATGGACTGAGGCTACTGCAGAGAATCTACTATGGGCGAAGCCCTTCATGGACTGAGGCTACTGCAGAGAATCTACTATGGGCGAAGCCCTTCATGGACTGAGGACAGTGCAGAGAATCTACTATGGGCGAAGCCCTTCATGGACTGAGGCCAGTGCAGAGAATCTACTATGGGCGAAGCCCTTCATGGACTGAGGCAGGTGTGAAGAATCTACTATGGGCGAAGCCCTTCATGGACTGAGGCCAGTGCAGAGAATCTACTATGGGCGAAGCCCTTCATGGACTGAGGCCAGTGTAAAGAATATACTATGGGCGAAGCCCTTCATGGACTGAGGCTACTGCAGAGAATATACTATGGGCGAAGCCCTTCATGGACTGAGGCCAGTGTAAAGAATATACTATGGGCGAAGCCCTTCATGGACTGAGGCTACTGCAGAGAATATACTATGGGCGAAGCCCTTCATGGACTGAGGCCAGTGTAAAGAATATACTATGGGCGAAGCCCTTCATGGACTGAGGCTACTGCAGAGAATCTACTATGGGCGAAGCCCTTCATGGACTGAGGCTACTGCAGAGAATCTACTATGGGCGAAGCCCTTCATGGACTGAGCCCAGTGTAAAGAATCTACCATGGGCGAAGCCCTTCATGGACTGAGGCTACTGCAGAGAATCTACTATGGGCGAAGCCCTTCATGGACTGAGGCTACTGCAGAGAATCTACTATGGGCGAAGCCCTTCATGGACTGAGCCCAGTGTAAAGAATCTACCATTGGCGAAGCCCTTCATGGACTGAGGCTACTGCAGAGAATCTACTATGGGCGAAGCCCTTCATGGACTGAGGCCAGTGTAAAGAATCTACTATGGGCGAAGCCCTTCATGGACTGAGGCCAGTGTAAAGAATCTACTATGGGCGAAGCCCTTCATGGACTGAGGCTACTGCAGAGAATCTACTATGGGCGAAGCCCTTCATGGACTGAGGCTACTGCAGAGAATCTACTATGGGCGAAGCCCTTCATGGACTGAGCCCAGTGTAAAGAATCTACCATGGGCGAAGCCCTTCATGGACTGAGGCTACTGCAGAGAATCTACTATGGGCGAAGCCCTTCATGGACTGAGGCTACTGCAGAGAATCTACTATGGGCGAAGCCCTTCATGGACTGAGGCTACTGCAGAGAATCTACTATGGGCGAAGCCCTTCATGGACTGAGGACAGTGCAGAGAATCTACTATGGGCGAAGCCCTTCATGGACTGAGGCCAGTGCAGAGAATCTACTATGGGCGAAGCCCTTCATGGACTGAGGCAGGTGTGAAGAATCTACTATGGGCGAAGCCCTTCATGGACTGAGGCCAGTGCAGAGAATCTACTATGGGCGAAGCCCTTCATGGACTGAGGCCAGTGTAAAGAATATACTATGGGCGAAGCCCTTCATGGACTGAGGCTACTGCAGAGAATATACTATGGGCGAAGCCCTTCATGGACTGAGGCCAGTGTAAAGAATATACTATGGGCGAAGCCCTTCATGGACTGAGGCCACTGCAGAGAATATACTATGGGCGAAGCCCTTCATGGACTGAGGCCAGTGTAAAGAATATACTATGGGCGAAGCCCTTCATGGACTGAGGCTACTGCAGAGAATATACTATGGGCGAAGCCCTTCATGGACTGAGGCCAGTGTAAAGAATATACTATGGGCGAAGCCCTTCATGGACTGAGGCTACTGCAGAGAATATACTATGGGCGAAGCCCTTCATGGACTGAGGCCAGTGTAAAGAATATACTATGGGCGAAGCCCTTCATGGACTGAGGCCAGTGTAAAGAATCTACTATGGGCGAAGCCCTTCATGGACTGAGGCTACTGCAGAGAATATACTATGGGCGAAGCCCTTCATGGACTGAGGCCAGTGTAAAGAATATACTATGGGCGAAGCCCTTCATGGACTGCGGCCAGTGCAGACAATCTACTATGGGCGAAGCCCTTCATGGACTGCGGCCAGTGTAAAGAATCTACTATGGGCGAAGCCCTTCATGGACTGAGGCCAGTGTAAAGAATCTACTATGGGCGAAGCCCTTCATGGACTGAGGCTACTGCAGAGAATCTACTATGGGCGAAGCCCTTCATGGACTGAGGCTACTGCAGAGAATCTACTATGGGCGAAGCCCTTCATGGACTGAGGCTACTGCAGAGAATCTACTATGGGCGAAGCCCTTCATGGACTGAGCCCAGTGTAAAGAATCTACCATGGGCGAAGCCCTTCATGGACTGAGGCTACTGCAGAGAATCTACTATGGGCGAAGCCCTTCATGGACTGAGGCTACTGCAGAGAATCTACTATGGGCGAAGCCCTTCATGGACTGAGCCCAGTGTAAAGAATCTACCATGGGCGAAGCCCTTCATGGACTGAGGCTACTGCAGAGAATCTACTATGGGCGAAGCCCTTCATGGACTGAGGCTACTGCAGAGAATCTACTATGGGCGAAGCCCTTCATGGACTGAGGCTACTGCAGAGAATCTACTATGGGCGAAGCCCTTCATGGACTGAGCCCAGTGTAAAGAATCTACCATGGGCGAAGCCCTTCATGGACTGAGGCTACTGCAGAGAATCTACTATGGGCGAAGCCCTTCATGGACTGAGGCTACTGCAGAGAATCTACTATGGGCGAAGCCCTTCATGGACTGAGGCTACTGCAGAGAATCTACTATGGGCGAAGCCCTTCATGGACTGAGGCTACTGCAGAGAATCTACTATGGGCGAAGCCCTTCATGGACTGAGGCTACTGCAGAGAATCTACTATGGGCGAAGCCCTTCATGGACTGAGCCCAGTGTAAAGAATCTACCATGGGCGAAGCCCTTCATGGACTGAGGCTACTGCAGAGAATATACTATGGGCGAAGCCCTTCATGGACTGAGGCTACTGCAGAGAATCTACTATGGGCGAAGCCCTTCATGGACTGAGCCCAGTGTAAAGAATCTACCATGGGCGAAGCCCTTCATGGACTGAGGCTACTGCAGAGAATCTACTATGGGCGAAGCCCTTCATGGACTGAGCCCAGTGTAAAGAATCTACCATGGGCGAAGCCCTTCATGGACTGAGGCTACTGCAGAGAATCTACTATGGGCGAAGCCCTTCATGGACTGAGGCTACTGCAGAGAATCTACTATGGGCGAAGCCCTTCATGGACTGAGGCTACTGCAGAGAATCTACTATGGGCGAAGCCCTTCATGGACTGAGGCTACTGCAGAGAATCTACTATGGGCGAAGCCCTTCATGGACTGAGGCCAGTGTAAAGAATCTACTATGGGCGAAGCCCTTCATGGACTGAGGCCAGTGTAAAGAATATACTATGGGCGAAGCCCTTCATGGACTGAGGCTACTGCAGAGAATATACTATGGGCGAAGCCCTTCATGGACTGAGGCCAGTGTAAAGAATATACTATGGGCGAAGCCCTTCATGGACTGAGGCTACTGCAGAGAATATACTATGGGCGAAGCCCTTCATGGACTGAGGCCAGTGTAAAGAATCTACTATGGGCGAAGCCCTTCATGGACTGAGGCCAGTGTAAAGAATCTACTATGGGCGAAGCCCTTCATGGACTGAGGCCAGTGTAAAGAATATACTATGGGCGAAGCCCTTCATGGACTGAGGCCAGTGTAAAGAATATACTATGGGCGAAGCCCTTCATGGACTGAGGCTACTGCAGAGAATATACTATGGGCGAAGCCCTTCATGGACTGAGGCCAGTGTAAAGAATATACTATGGGCGAAGCCCTTCATGGACTGAGGCTACTGCAGAGAATCTACTATGGGCGAAGCCCTTCATGGACTGAGGCCAGTGTAAAGAATCTACTATGGGCGAAGCCCTTCATGGACTGAGGCTACTGCAGAGAATATACTATGGGCGAAGCCCTTCATGGACTGAGGCCAGTGTAAAGAATATACTATGGGCGAAGCCCTTCATGGACTGAGGCTACTGCAGAGAATATACTATGGGCGAAGCCCTTCATGGACTGAGGCCAGTGTAAAGAATATACTATGGGCGAAGCCCTTCATGGACTGAGGCTACTGCAGAGAATATACTATGGGCGAAGCCCTTCATGGACTGAGGCCAGTGTAAAGAATATACTATGGGCGAAGCCCTTCATGGACTGAGGCTACTGCAGAGAATCTACTATGGGCGAAGCCCTTCATGGACTGAGGCCAGTGTAAAGAATCTACTATGGGCGAAGCCCTTCATGGACTGAGGCCAGTGTAAAGAATCTACTATGGGCGAAGCCCTTCATGGACTGAGGCCAGTGTAAAGAATATACTATGGGCGAAGCCCTTCATGGACTGAGGCCAGTGTAAAGAATATACTATGGGCGAAGCCCTTCATGGACTGAGGCTACTGCAAAGAATATACTATGGGCGAAGCCCTTCATGGACTGAGGCCAGTGTAAAGAATATACTATGGGCGAAGCCCTTCATGGACTGAGGCTACTGCAGAGAATATACTATGGGCGAAGCCCTTCATGGACTGAGGCCAGTGTAAAGAATCTACTATGGGCGAAGCCCTTCATGGACTGAGGCCAGTGTAAAGAATCTACTATGGGCGAAGCCCTTCATGGACTGAGGCCAGTGTAAAGAATATACTATGGGCGAAGCCCTTCATGGACTGAGGCTACTGCAGAGAATATACTATGGGCGAAGCCCTTCATGGACTGAGGCCAGTGTAAAGAATATACTATGGGCGAAGCCCTTCATGGACTGAGGCTACTGCAAAGAATATACTATGGGCGAAGCCCTTCATGGACTGAGGCCAGTGTAAAGAATATACTATGGGCGAAGCCCTTCATGGACTGAGGCTACTGCAGAGAATATACTATGGGCGAAGCCCTTCATGGACTGAGGCCAGTGTAAAGAATATACTATGGGCGAAGCCCTTCATGGACTGAGGCTACTGCAGAGAATATACTATGGGCGAAGCCCTTCATGGACTGAGGCCAGTGTAAAGAATATACTATGGGCGAAGCCCTTCATGGACTGAGGCTACTGCAGAGAATATACTATGGGCGAAGCCCTTCATGGACTGAGGCCAGTGTAAAGAATATACTATGGGCGAAGCCCTTCATGGACTGAGGCTACTGCAGAGAATATACTATGGGCGAAGCCCTTCATGGACTGAGGCCAGTGTAAAGAATCTACTATGGGCGAAGCCCTTCATGGACTGAGGCCAGTGTAAAGAATCTACTATGGGCGAAGCCCTTCATGGACTGAGGCCAGTGTAAAGAATATACTATGGGCGAAGCCCTTCATGGACTGAGGCCAGTGTAAAGAATATACTATGGGCGAAGCCCTTCATGGACTGAGGCTACTGCAGAGAATATACTATGGGCGAAGCCCTTCATGGACTGAGGCCAGTGTAAAGAATATACTATGGGCGAAGCCCTTCATGGACTGAGGCTACTGCAGAGAATATACTATGGGCGAAGCCCTTCATGGACTGAGGCTACTGCAGAGAATATACTATGGGCGAAGCCCTTCATGGACTGAGGCCAGTGTAAAGAATATACTATGGGCGAAGCCCTTCATGGACTGAGGCTACTGCAGAGAATATACTATGGGCGAAGCCCTTCATGGACTGAGGCCAGTGTAAAGAATATACTATGGGCGAAGCCCTTCATGGACTGAGGCTACTGCAGAGAATATACTATGGGCGAAGCCCTTCATGGACTGAGGCCAGTGTAAAGAATATACTATGGGCGAAGCCCTTCATGGACTGAGGCTACTGCAGAGAATATACTATGGGCGAAGCCCTTCATGGACTGAGGCCAGTGTAAAGAATCTACTATGGGCGAAGCCCTTCATGGACTGAGGCCAGTGTAAAGAATCTACTATGGGCGAAGCCCTTCATGGACTGAGGCCAGTGTAAAGAATATACTATGGGCGAAGCCCTTCATGGACTGAGGCCAGTGTAAAGAATATACTATGGGCGAAGCCCTTCATGGACTGAGGCTACTGCAGAGAATATACTATGGGCGAAGCCCTTCATGGACTGAGGCCAGTGTAAAGAATATACTATGGGCGAAGCCCTTCATGGACTGAGGCTACTGCAGAGAATATACTATGGGCGAAGCCCTTCATGGACTGAGGCCAGTGTAAAGAATCTACTATGGGCGAAGCCCTTCATGGACTGAGGCCAGTGTAAAGAATCTACTATGGGCGAAGCCCTTCATGGACTGAGGCCAGTGTAAAGAATATACTATGGGCGAAGCCCTTCATGGACTGAGGCCAGTGTAAAGAATATACTATGGGCGAAGCCCTTCATGGACTGAGGCTACTGCAGAGAATATACTATGGGCGAAGCCCTTCATGGACTGAGGCCAGTGTAAAGAATATACTATGGGCGAAGCCCTTCATGGACTGAGGCTACTGCAGAGAATATACTATGGGCGAAGCCCTTCATGGACTGAGGCCAGTGTAAAGAATATACTATGGGCGAAGCCCTTCATGGACTGAGGCCAGTGTAAAGAATATACTATGGGCGAAGCCCTTCATGGACTGAGGCTACTGCAGAGAATATACTATGGGCGAAGCCCTTCATGGACTGAGGCCAGTGTAAAGAATATACTATGGGCGAAGCCCTTCATGGACTGAGGCTACTGCAGAGAATATACTATGGGCGAAGCCCTTCATGGACTGAGGCTACTGCAGAGAATATACTATGGGCGAAGCCCTTCATGGACTGAGGCCAGTGTAAAGAATATACTATGGGCGAAGCCCTTCATGGACTGAGGCTACTGCAGAGAATATACTATGGGCGAAGCCCTTCATGGACTGAGGCCAGTGTAAAGAATATACTATGGGCGAAGCCCTTCATGGACTGAGGCTACTGCAGAGAATATACTATGGGCGAAGCCCTTCATGGACTGAGGCCAGTGTAAAGAATATACTATGGGCGAAGCCCTTCATGGACTGAGGCTACTGCAGAGAATATACTATGGGCGAAGCCCTTCATGGACTGAGGCCAGTGTAAAGAATCTACTATGGGCGAAGCCCTTCATGGACTGAGGCCAGTGTAAAGAATCTACTATGGGCGAAGCCCTTCATGGACTGAGGCCAGTGTAAAGAATATACTATGGGCGAAGCCCTTCATGGACTGAGGCCAGTGTAAAGAATATACTATGGGCGAAGCCCTTCATGGACTGAGGCTACTGCAGAGAATATACTATGGGCGAAGCCCTTCATGGACTGAGGCCAGTGTAAAGAATATACTATGGGCGAAGCCCTTCATGGACTGAGGCTACTGCAGAGAATATACTATGGGCGAAGCCCTTCATGGACTGAGGCCAGTGTAAAGAATCTACTATGGGCGAAGCCCTTCATGGACTGAGGCCAGTGTAAAGAATCTACTATGGGCGAAGCCCTTCATGGACTGAGGCCAGTGTAAAGAATATACTATGGGCGAAGCCCTTCATGGACTGAGGCCAGTGTAAAGAATATACTATGGGCGAAGCCCTTCATGGACTGAGGCTACTGCAGAGAATATACTATGGGCGAAGCCCTTCATGGACTGAGGCCAGTGTAAAGAATATACTATGGGCGAAGCCCTTCATGGACTGAGGCTACTGCAGAGAATATACTATGGGCGAAGCCCTTCATGGACTGAGGCCAGTGTAAAGAATATACTATGGGCGAAGCCCTTCATGGACTGAGGCTACTGCAGAGAATATACTATGGGCGAAGCCCTTCATGGACTGAGGCCAGTGTAAAGAATCTACTATGGGCGAAGCCCTTCATGGACTGAGGCCAGTGTAAAGAATATACTATGGGCGAAGCCCTTCATGGACTGAGGCTACTGCAGAGAATATACTATGGGCGAAGCCCTTCATGGACTGAGGCCAGTGTAAAGAATCTACTATGGGCGAAGCCCTTCATGGACTGAGGCCAGTGTAAAGAATCTACTATGGGCGAAGCCCTTCATGGACTGAGGCCAGTGTAAAGAATATACTATGGGCGAAGCCCTTCATGGACTGAGGCCAGTGTAAAGAATATACTATGGGCGAAGCCCTTCATGGACTGAGGCTACTGCAGAGAATATACTATGGGCGAAGCCCTTCATGGACTGAGGCCAGTGTAAAGAATATACTATGGGCGAAGCCCTTCATGGACTGAGGCTACTGCAGAGAATATACTATGGGCGAAGCCCTTCATGGACTGAGGCTACTGCAGAGAATATACTATGGGCGAAGCCCTTCATGGACTGAGGCCAGTGTAAAGAATATACTATGGGCGAAGCCCTTCATGGACTGAGGCTACTGCAGAGAATATACTATGGGCGAAGCCCTTCATGGACTGAGGCCAGTGTAAAGAATATACTATGGGCGAAGCCCTTCATGGACTGAGGCTACTGCAGAGAATATACTATGGGCGAAGCCCTTCATGGACTGAGGCCAGTGTAAAGAATATACTATGGGCGAAGCCCTTCATGGACTGAGGCTACTGCAGAGAATATACTATGGGCGAAGCCCTTCATGGACTGAGGCCAGTGTAAAGAATCTACTATGGGCGAAGCCCTTCATGGACTGAGGCCAGTGTAAAGAATCTACTATGGGCGAAGCCCTTCATGGACTGAGGCCAGTGTAAAGAATATACTATGGGCGAAGCCCTTCATGGACTGAGGCCAGTGTAAAGAATATACTATGGGCGAAGCCCTTCATGGACTGAGGCTACTGCAGAGAATATACTATGGGCGAAGCCCTTCATGGACTGAGGCCAGTGTAAAGAATATACTATGGGCGAAGCCCTTCATGGACTGAGGCTAGTGCAGAGAATCTACTATGGGCGAAGCCCTTCATGGACTGAGGCCAGTGTAAAGAATCTACTATGGGCGAAGCCCTTCATGGACTGAGGCCAGTGTAAAGAATCTACTATGGGCGAAGCCCTTCATGGACTGAGGCCAGTGTAAAGAATATACTATGGGCGAAGCCCTTCATGGACTGAGGCCAGTGTAAAGAATATACTATGGGCGAAGCCCTTCATGGACTGAGGCTACTGCAGAGAATATACTATGGGCGAAGCCCTTCATGGACTGAGGCCAGTGTAAAGAATATACTATGGGCGAAGCCCTTCATGGACTGAGGCTACTGCAGAGAATATACTATGGGCGAAGCCCTTCATGGACTGAGGCCAGTGTAAAGAATATACTATGGGCGAAGCCCTTCATGGACTGAGGCTACTGCAGAGAATATACTATGGGCGAAGCCCTTCATGGACTGAGGCCAGTGTAAAGAATCTACTATGGGCGAAGCCCTTCATGGACTGAGGCCAGTGTAAAGAATCTACTATGGGCGAAGCCCTTCATGGACTGAGGCCAGTGTAAAGAATATACTATGGGCGAAGCCCTTCATGGACTGAGGCCAGTGTAAAGAATATACTATGGGCGAAGCCCTTCATGGACTGAGGCTACTGCAGAGAATATACTATGGGCGAAGCCCTTCATGGACTGAGGCCAGTGTAAAGAATATACTATGGGCGAAGCCCTTCATGGACTGAGGCTACTGCAGAGAATATACTATGGGCGAAGCCCTTCATGGACTGAGGCCAGTGTAAAGAATATACTATGGGCGAAGCCCTTCATGGACTGAGGCCAGTGTAAAGAATCTACTATGGGCGAAGCCCTTCATGGACTGAGGCCAGTGTAAAGAATATACTATGGGCGAAGCCCTTCATGGACTGAGGCCAGTGTAAAGAATATACTATGGGCGAAGCCCTTCATGGACTGAGGCTACTGCAGAGAATATACTATGGGCGAAGCCCTTCATGGACTGAGGCCAGTGTAAAGAATATACTATGGGCGAAGCCCTTCATGGACTGAGGCTACTGCAGAGAATATACTATGGGCGAAGCCCTTCATGGACTGAGGCCAGTGTAAAGAATCTACTATGGGCGAAGCCCTTCATGGACTGAGGCTACTGCAGAGAATATACTATGGGCGAAGCCCTTCATGGACTGAGGCCAGTGTAAAGAATATACTATGGGCGAAGCCCTTCATGGACTGAGGCTACTGCAGAGAATATACTATGGGCGAAGCCCTTCATGGACTGAGGCCAGTGTAAAGAATATACTATGGGCGAAGCCCTTCATGGACTGAGGCTACTGCAGAGAATATACTATGGGCGAAGCCCTTCATGGACTGAGGCCAGTGTAAAGAATATACTATGGGCGAAGCCCTTCATGGACTGAGGCTACTGCAGAGAATATACTATGGGCGAAGCCCTTCATGGACTGAGGCCAGTGTAAAGAATATACTATGGGCGAAGCCCTTCATGGACTGAGGCTACTGCAGAGAATATACTATGGGCGAAGCCCTTCATGGACTGAGGCCAGTGTAAAGAATATACTATGGGCGAAGCCCTTCATGGACTGAGGCTACTGCAGAGAATATACTATGGGCGAAGCCCTTCATGGACTGAGGCCAGTGTAAAGAATCTACTATGGGCGAAGCCCTTCATGGACTGAGGCCAGTGTAAAGAATCTACTATGGGCGAAGCCCTTCATGGACTGAGGCCAGTGTAAAGAATATACTATGGGCGAAGCCCTTCATGGACTGAGGCCAGTGTAAAGAATATACTATGGGCGAAGCCCTTCATGGACTGAGGCTACTGCAGAGAATATACTATGGGCGAAGCCCTTCATGGACTGAGGCCAGTGTAAAGAATATACTATGGGCGAAGCCCTTCATGGACTGAGGCTACTGCAGAGAATATACTATGGGCGAAGCCCTTCATGGACTGAGGCCAGTGTAAAGAATCTACTATGGGCGAAGCCCTTCATGGACTGAGGCTACTGCAGAGAATATACTATGGGCGAAGCCCTTCATGGACTGAGGCCAGTGTAAAGAATATACTATGGGCGAAGCCCTTCATGGACTGCGGCCAGTGCAGACAATCTACTATGGGCGAAGCCCTTCATGGACTGCGGCCAGTGTAAAGAATCTACTATGGGCGAAGCCCTTCATGGACTGAGGCCAGTGTAAAGAATCTACTATGGGCGAAGCCCTTCATGGACTGAGGCTACTGCAGAGAATATACTATGGGCGAAGCCCTTCATGGACTGAGGCCAGTGTAAAGAATCTACTATGGGCGAAGCCCTTCATGGACTGAGGCTACTGCAGAGAATCTACTATGGGCGAAGCCCTTCATGGACTGAGGCCAGTGTAAAGAATCTACTATGGGCGAAGCCCTTCATGGACTGAGGCCAGTGTAAAGAATATACTATGGGCGAAGCCCTTCATGGACTGAGGCTACTGCAGAGAATATACTATGGGCGAAGCCCTTCATGGACTGAGGCCAGTGTAAAGAATATACTATGGGCGAAGCCCTTCATGGACTGAGGCCAGTGTAAAGAATATACTATGGGCGAAGCCCTTCATGGACTGAGGCCAGTGCAGGGAATCTACTATGGGCGAAGCCCTTCATGGACTGAGGCCAGTGTAAAGAATATACTATGGGCGAAGCCCTTCATGGACTGAGGCTACTGCAGAGAATATACTATGGGCGAAGCCCTTCATGGACTGAGGCTACTGCAGAGAATATACTATGGGCGAAGCCCTTCATGGACTGAGGCTACTGCAGAGAATATACTATGGGCGAAGCCCTTCATGGACTGAGGCTACTGCAGAGAATATACTATGGGCGAAGCCCTTCATGGACTGAGGCCAGTGTAAAGAATATACTATGGGCGAAGCCCTTCATGGACTGAGGCCAGTGTAAAGAATATACTATGGGCGAAGCCCTTCATGGACTGAGGCTACTGCAGAGAATATACTATGGGCGAAGCCCTTCATGGACTGAGGCCAGTGTAAAGAATATACTATGGGCGAAGCCCTTCATGGACTGAGGCCAGTGCAGGGAATCTACTATGGGCGAAGCCCTTCATGGACTGAGGCCAGTGTAAAGAATATACTATGGGCGAAGCCCTTCATGGACTGAGGCCAGTGTAAAGAATATACTATGGGCGAAGCCCTTCATGGACTGAGGCCAGTGCAGGGAATCTACTATGGGCGAAGCCCTTCATGGACTGAGGCCAGTGCAGGGAATCTACTATGGGCGAAGCCCTTCATGGACTGAGGCCAGTGTAAAGAATATACTATGGGCGAAGCCCTTCATGGACTGAGGCTACTGCAGAGAATATACTATGGGCGAAGCCCTTCATGGACTGAGGCCAGTGTAAAGAATATACTATGGGCGAAGCCCTTCATGGACTGAGGCCAGTGCAGGGAATCTACTATGGGCGAAGCCCTTCATGGACTGAGGCCAGTGTAAAGAATATACTATGGGCGAAGCCCTTCATGGACTGAGGCCAGTGTAAAGAATATACTATGGGCGAAGCCCTTCATGGACTGAGGCCAGTGTAAAGAATATACTATGGGCGAAGCCCTTCATGGACTGAGGCCAGTGCAGGGAATCTACTATGGGCGAAGCCCTTCATGGACTGAGGCCAGTGTAAAGAATATACTATGGGCGAAGCCCTTCATGGACTGAGGCCAGTGCAGGGAATCTACTATGGGCGAAGCCCTTCATGGACTGAGGCCAGTGTAAAGAATATACTATGGGCGAAGCCCTTCATGGACTGAGGCTACTGCAGAGAATATACTATGGGCGAAGCCCTTCATGGACTGAGGCCAGTGTAAAGAATATACTATGGGCGAAGCCCTTCATGGACTGAGGCCAGTGCAGGGAATCTACTATGGGCGAAGCCCTTCATGGACTGAGGCCAGTGTAAAGAATCTACTATGGGCGAAGCCCTTCATGGACTGAGGCTACTGCAGAGAATCTACTATGGGCGAAGCCCTTCATGGACTGAGGCCAGTGTAAAGAATATACTATGGGCGAAGCCCTTCATGGACTGAGGCCAGTGCAGGGAATCTACTATGGGCGAAGCCCTTCATGGACTGAGGCCAGTGTAAAGAATATACTATGGGCGAAGCCCTTCATGGACTGAGGCCAGTGCAGGGAATCTACTATGGGCGAAGCCCTTCATGGACTGAGGCTACTGCAGAGAATATACTATGGGCGAAGCCCTTCATGGACTGAGGCCAGTGTAAAGAATATACTATGGGCGAAGCCCTTCATGGACTGAGGCTACTGCAGAGAATATACTATGGGCGAAGCCCTTCATGGACTGAGGCCAGTGTAAAGAATATACTATGGGCGAAGCCCTTCATGGACTGAGGCCAGTGCAGGGAATCTACTATGGGCGAAGCCCTTCATGGACTGAGGCCAGTGTAAAGAATATACTATGGGCGAAGCCCTTCATGGACTGAGGCCAGTGTAAAGAATATACTATGGGCGAAGCCCTTCATGGACTGAGGCTACTGCAGAGAATATACTATGGGCGAAGCCCTTCATGGACTGAGGCTACTGCAGAGAATATACTATGGGCGAAGCCCTTCATGGACTGAGGCTACTGCAGAGAATATACTATGGGCGAAGCCCTTCATGGACTGAGGCCAGTGCAGGGAATCTACTATGGGCGAAGCCCTTCATGGACTGAGGCCAGTGTAAAGAATCTACTATGGGCGAAGCCCTTCATGGACTGAGGCTACTGCAGAGAATATACTATGGGCGAAGCCCTTCATGGACTGAGGCTACTGCAGAGAATATACTATGGGCGAAGCCCTTCATGGACTGAGGCTACTGCAGAGAATATACTATGGGCGAAGCCCTTCATGGACTGAGGCCAGTGTAAAGAATATACTATGGGCGAAGCCCTTCATGGACTGAGGCCAGTGTAAAGAATATACTATGGGCGAAGCCCTTCATGGACTGAGGCCAGTGCAGGGAATCTACTATGGGCGAAGCCCTTCATGGACTGAGGCTACTGCAGAGAATATACTATGGGCGAAGCCCTTCATGGACTGAGGCCAGTGTAAAGAATATACTATGGGCGAAGCCCTTCATGGACTGAGGCCAGTGCAGGGAATCTACTATGGGCGAAGCCCTTCATGGACTGAGGCCAGTGTAAAGAATCTACTATGGGCGAAGCCCTTCATGGACTGAGGCCAGTGTAAAGAATATACTATGGGCGAAGCCCTTCATGGACTGAGGCTACTGCAGAGAATATACTATGGGCGAAGCCCTTCATGGACTGAGGCTACTGCAGAGAATATACTATGGGCGAAGCCCTTCATGGACTGAGGCTACTGCAGAGAATATACTATGGGCGAAGCCCTTCATGGACTGAGGCCAGTGTAAAGAATATACTATGGGCGAAGCCCTTCATGGACTGAGGCCAGTGCAGGGAATAACTATGGGCGAAGCCCTTCATGGACTGAGGCCAGTGTAAAGAATATACTATGGGCGAAGCCCTTCATGGACTGAGGCCAGTGCAGGGAATCTACTATGGGCGAAGCCCTTCATGGACTGAGGCCAGTGTAAAGAATATACTATGGGCGAAGCCTCTTCATGGACTGAGGCCAGTGCAGGGAATCTACTATGGGCGAAGCCCTTCATGGACTGAGGCCAGTGTAAAGAATCTACTATGGGCGAAGCCCTTCATGGACTGAGGCCAGTGTAAGAATATACTATGGGCGAAGCCCTTCATGGACTGAGGCCAGTGCAGGGAATCTACTATGGGCGAAGCCCTTCATGGACTGAGGCTACTGCAGAGAATATACTATGGGCGAAGCCCTTCATGGACTGAGGCCAGTGTAAAGAATATACTATGGGCGAAGCCCTTCATGGACTGAGGCCAGTGCAGGGAATCTACTATGGGCGAAGCCCTTCATGGACTGAGGCCAGTGTAAAGAATATACTATGGGCCGAAGCCCTTCATGGACTGAGGCCAGTGCAGGGAATCTACTATGGGCGAAGCCCTTCATGGACTGAGGCCAGTGTAAAGAATATACTATGGGCGAAGCCCTTCATGGACTGAGGCCAGTGCAGGGAATCTACTATGGGCGAAGCCCTTCATGGACTGAGGCCAGTGTAAAGAATATACTATGGGCGAAGCCCTTCATGGACTGAGGCCAGTGCAGGGAATCTACTATGGGCGAAGCCCTTCATGGACTGAGGCCAGTGTAAAGAATATACTATGGCGAAGCCCTTCATGGACTGAGGCCAGTGCAGGGAATCTACTATGGGCGAAGCCCTTCATGACTGAGGCTACTGCAGAGAATATACTATGGGCGAAGCCCTTCATGGACTGAGGCCAGTGTAAAGAATATACTATGGGCGAAGCCCTTCATGGACTGAGGCCAGTGCAGGGAATCTACTATGGGCGAAGCCCTTCATGGACTGAGGCAGTGGAAAGAATATACTATGGGCGAAGCCCTTCATGGACTGAGGCCAGTGCAGGGAATCTACTATGGGCGAATCCTTCATGGACTGAGGCCAGTGTCAAGAATATACTATGGGCGAAGCCCTTCATGGACTGAGGCCAGTGCAGGGAATCTACTATGGGCGAAGCCCTTCATGGACTGAGGCCAGTGTAAAGAATATACTATGGGCGAAGCCCTTCATGGACTGAGGCCAGTGCAGGGAATCTACTATGGGCGAAGCCCTTCATGGACTGAGGCTACTGCAGAGAATATACTATGGGCGAAGCCCTTCATGGACTGAGGCCAGTGTAAAGAATATACTATGGGCGAAGCCCTTCATGGACTGAGGCCAGTGCAGGGAATATACTATGGGCGAAGCCCTTCATGGACTGAGGCCAGTGTAAAGAATATACTATGGGCGAAGCCCTTCATGGACTGAGGCCAGTGCAGGAATCTACTATGGGCGAAGCCCTTCATGGACTGAGGCCAGTGTAAAGAATATACTATGGGCGAAGCCCTTCATGGACTGAGGCCAGTGCAGGGAATCTACTATGGGCGAAGCCCTTCATGGACTGAGGCCAGTGTAAAGAATATACTATGGGCGAAGCCCTTCATGGACTGAGGCCAGTGCAGGGAATCTACTATGGGCGAAGCCCTTCATGGACTGAGGCCAGTGTAAAGAATATACTATGGGCGAAGCCCTTCATGGACTGAGGCCAGTGCAGGGAATCTACTATGGGCGAAGCCCTTCATGGACTGAGGCTACTGCAGAGAATATACTATGGGCGAAGCCCTTCATGGACTGAGGCCAGTGTAAAGAATATACTATGGGCGAAGCCCTTCATGGACTGAGGCCAGTGCAGGGAATCTACTATGGGCGAAGCCCTTCATGGACTGAGGCCAGTGTAAAGAATATACTATGGGCGAAGCCCTTCATGGACTGAGGCCAGTGCAGGGAATCTACTATGGGCGAAGCCCTTCATGGACTGAGGCCAGTGTAAAGAATATACTATGGGCGAAGCCCTTCATGGACTGAGGCCAGTGCAGGGAATCTACTATGGGCGAAGCCCTTCATGGACTGAGGCCAGTGCAGGGAATCTACTATGGGCGAAGCCCTTCATGGACTGAGGCTACTGCAGAGAATATACTATGGGCGAAGCCCTTCATGGACTGAGGCCAGTGTAAAGAATATACTATGGGCGAAGCCCTTCATGGACTGAGGCCAGTGCAGGGAATCTACTATGGGCGAAGCCCTTCATGGACTGAGGCCAGTGTAAAGAATATACTATGGGCGAAGCCCTTCATGGACTGAGGCCAGTGCAGGGAATCTACTATGGGCGAAGCCCTTCATGGACTGAGGCCAGTGTAAAGAATATACTATGGGCGAAGCCCTTCATGGACTGAGGCCAGTGCAGGGAATCTACTATGGGCGAAGCCCTTCATGGACTGAGGCCAGTGTAAAGAATCTACTATGGGCGAAGCCCTTCATGGACTGAGGCCAGTGTAAAGAATATACTATGGGCGAAGCCCTTCATGGACTGAGGCCAGTGCAGGGAATCTACTATGGGCGAAGCCCTTCATGGACTGAGGCCAGTGTAAAGAATATACTATGGGCGAAGCCCTTCATGGACTGAGGCCAGTGCAGGGAATCTACTATGGGCGAAGCCCTTCATGGACTGAGGCCAGTGTAAAGAATCTACTATGGGCGAAGCCCTTCATGGACTGAGGCCAGTGTAAAGAATATACTATGGGCGAAGCCCTTCATGGACTGAGGCTACTGCAGAGAATATACTATGGGCGAAGCCCTTCATGGACTGAGGCTACTGCAGAGAATATACTATGGGCGAAGCCCTTCATGGACTGAGGCCAGTGTAAAGAATATACTATGGGCGAAGCCCTTCATGGACTGAGGCCAGTGCAGGGAATCTACTATGGGCGAAGCCCTTCATGGACTGAGGCCAGTGTAAAGAATCTACTATGGGCGAAGCCCTTCATGGACTGAGGCTACTGCAGAGAATATACTATGGGCGAAGCCCTTCATGGACTGAGGCCAGTGTAAAGAATATACTATGGGCGAAGCCCTTCATGGACTGAGGCCAGTGCAGGGAATCTACTATGGGCGAAGCCCTTCATGGACTGAGGCCAGTGTAAAGAATATACTATGGGCGAAGCCCTTCATGGACTGAGGCCAGTGTAAAGAATATACTATGGGCGAAGCCCTTCATGGACTGAGGCTACTGCAGAGAATATACTATGGGCGAAGCCCTTCATGGACTGAGGCTACTGCAGAGAATATACTATGGGCGAAGCCCTTCATGGACTGAGGCTACTGCAGAGAATATACTATGGGCGAAGCCCTTCATGGACTGAGGCCAGTGTAAAGAATATACTATGGGCGAAGCCCTTCATGGACTGAGGCCAGTGTAAAGAATATACTATGGGCGAAGCCCTTCATGGACTGAGGCCAGTGCAGGGAATCTACTATGGGCGAAGCCCTTCATGGACTGAGGCTACTGCAGAGAATATACTATGGGCGAAGCCCTTCATGGACTGAGGCCAGTGTAAAGAATATACTATGGGCGAAGCCCTTCATGGACTGAGGCCAGTGCAGGGAATCTACTATGGGCGAAGCCCTTCATGGACTGAGGCCAGTGTAAAGAATATACTATGGGCGAAGCCCTTCATGGACTGAGGCCAGTGCAGGGAATCTACTATGGGCGAAGCCCTTCATGGACTGAGGCTACTGCAGAGAATATACTATGGGCGAAGCCCTTCATGGACTGAGGCCAGTGTAAAGAATATACTATGGGCGAAGCCCTTCATGGACTGAGGCTACTGCAGAGAATATACTATGGGCGAAGCCCTTCATGGACTGAGGCCAGTGTAAAGAATATACTATGGGCGAAGCCCTTCATGGACTGAGGCTACTGCAGAGAATATACTATGGGCGAAGCCCTTCATGGACTGAGGCCAGTGTAAAGAATATACTATGGGCGAAGCCCTTCATGGACTGAGGCTACTGCAGAGAATATACTATGGGCGAAGCCCTTCATGGACTGAGGCCAGTGTAAAGAATATACTATGGGCGAAGCCCTTCATGGACTGAGGCTACTGCAGAGAATATACTATGGGCGAAGCCCTTCATGGACTGAGGCCAGTGTAAAGAATCTACTATGGGCGAAGCCCTTCATGGACTGAGGCCAGTGTAAAGAATCTACTATGGGCGAAGCCCTTCATGGACTGAGGCCAGTGTAAAGAATATACTATGGGCGAAGCCCTTCATGGACTGAGGCCAGTGTAAAGAATATACTATGGGCGAAGCCCTTCATGGACTGAGGCTACTGCAGAGAATATACTATGGGCGAAGCCCTTCATGGACTGAGGCCAGTGTAAAGAATATACTATGGGCGAAGCCCTTCATGGACTGAGGCTACTGCAGAGAATATACTATGGGCGAAGCCCTTCATGGACTGAGGCCAGTGTAAAGAATATACTATGGGCGAAGCCCTTCATGGACTGAGGCTACTGCAGAGAATATACTATGGGCGAAGCCCTTCATGGACTGAGGCCAGTGTAAAGAATCTACTATGGGCGAAGCCCTTCATGGACTGAGGCTACTGCAGAGAATATACTATGGGCGAAGCCCTTCATGGACTGAGGCCAGTGTAAAGAATATACTATGGGCGAAGCCCTTCATGGACTGCGGCCAGTGCAGACAATCTACTATGGGCGAAGCCCTTCATGGACTGCGGCCAGTGTAAAGAATCTACTATGGGCGAAGCCCTTCATGGACTGAGGCCAGTGTAAAGAATCTACTATGGGCGAAGCCCTTCATGGACTGAGGCTACTGCAGAGAATATACTATGGGCGAAGCCCTTCATGGACTGAGGCCAGTGTAAAGAATCTACTATGGGCGAAGCCCTTCATGGACTGAGGCTACTGCAGAGAATCTACTATGGGCGAAGCCCTTCATGGACTGAGGCCAGTGTAAAGAATCTACTATGGGCGAAGCCCTTCATGGACTGAGGCCAGTGTAAAGAATATACTATGGGCGAAGCCCTTCATGGACTGAGGCTACTGCAGAGAATATACTATGGGCGAAGCCCTTCATGGACTGAGGCTACTGCAGAGAATATACTATGGGCGAAGCCCTTCATGGACTGAGGCCAGTGTAAAGAATATACTATGGGCGAAGCCCTTCATGGACTGAGGCCAGTGTAAAGAATATACTATGGGCGAAGCCCTTCATGGACTGAGGCCAGTGCAGGGAATCTACTATGGGCGAAGCCCTTCATGGACTGAGGCCAGTGTAAAGAATATACTATGGGCGAAGCCCTTCATGGACTGAGGCTACTGCAGAGAATATACTATGGGCGAAGCCCTTCATGGACTGAGGCTACTGCAGAGAATATACTATGGGCGAAGCCCTTCATGGACTGAGGCTACTGCAGAGAATATACTATGGGCGAAGCCCTTCATGGACTGAGGCTACTGCAGAGAATATACTATGGGCGAAGCCCTTCATGGACTGAGGCCAGTGTAAAGAATATACTATGGGCGAAGCCCTTCATGGACTGAGGCCAGTGTAAAGAATATACTATGGGCGAAGCCCTTCATGGACTGAGGCTACTGCAGAGAATATACTATGGGCGAAGCCCTTCATGGACTGAGGCCAGTGTAAAGAATATACTATGGGCGAAGCCCTTCATGGACTGAGGCCAGTGCAGGGAATCTACTATGGGCGAAGCCCTTCATGGACTGAGGCCAGTGTAAAGAATATACTATGGGCGAAGCCCTTCATGGACTGAGGCCAGTGTAAAGAATATACTATGGGCGAAGCCCTTCATGGACTGAGGCCAGTGCAGGGAATCTACTATGGGCGAAGCCCTTCATGGACTGAGGCCAGTGCAGGGAATCTACTATGGGCGAAGCCCTTCATGGACTGAGGCCAGTGTAAAGAATATACTATGGGCGAAGCCCTTCATGGACTGAGGCTACTGCAGAGAATATACTATGGGCGAAGCCCTTCATGGACTGAGGCCAGTGTAAAGAATATACTATGGGCGAAGCCCTTCATGGACTGAGGCCAGTGCAGGGAATCTACTATGGGCGAAGCCCTTCATGGACTGAGGCCAGTGTAAAGAATATACTATGGGCGAAGCCCTTCATGGACTGAGGCCAGTGTAAAGAATATACTATGGGCGAAGCCCTTCATGGACTGAGGCCAGTGTAAAGAATATACTATGGGCGAAGCCCTTCATGGACTGAGGCCAGTGCAGGGAATCTACTATGGGCGAAGCCCTTCATGGACTGAGGCCAGTGTAAAGAATATACTATGGGCGAAGCCCTTCATGGACTGAGGCCAGTGCAGGGAATCTACTATGGGCGAAGCCCTTCATGGACTGAGGCCAGTGTAAAGAATATACTATGGGCGAAGCCCTTCATGGACTGAGGCTACTGCAGAGAATATACTATGGGCGAAGCCCTTCATGGACTGAGGCCAGTGTAAAGAATATACTATGGGCGAAGCCCTTCATGGACTGAGGCCAGTGCAGGGAATCTACTATGGGCGAAGCCCTTCATGGACTGAGGCCAGTGTAAAGAATCTACTATGGGCGAAGCCCTTCATGGACTGAGGCTACTGCAGAGAATATACTATGGGCGAAGCCCTTCATGGACTGAGGCCAGTGTAAAGAATATACTATGGGCGAAGCCCTTCATGGACTGAGGCCAGTGCAGGGAATCTACTATGGGCGAAGCCCTTCATGGACTGAGGCCAGTGTAAAGAATATACTATGGGCGAAGCCCTTCATGGACTGAGGCCAGTGCAGGGAATCTACTATGGGCGAAGCCCTTCATGGACTGAGGCTACTGCAGAGAATATACTATGGGCGAAGCCCTTCATGGACTGAGGCCAGTGTAAAGAATATACTATGGGCGAAGCCCTTCATGGACTGAGGCTACTGCAGAGAATATACTATGGGCGAAGCCCTTCATGGACTGAGGCCAGTGTAAAGAATATACTATGGGCGAAGCCCTTCATGGACTGAGGCCAGTGCAGGGAATCTACTATGGGCGAAGCCCTTCATGGACTGAGGCCAGTGTAAAGAATATACTATGGGCGAAGCCCTTCATGGACTGAGGCCAGTGTAAAGAATATACTATGGGCGAAGCCCTTCATGGACTGAGGCTACTGCAGAGAATATACTATGGGCGAAGCCCTTCATGGACTGAGGCTACTGCAGAGAATATACTATGGGCGAAGCCCTTCATGGACTGAGGCTACTGCAGAGAATATACTATGGGCGAAGCCCTTCATGGACTGAGGCCAGTGCAGGGAATCTACTATGGGCGAAGCCCTTCATGGACTGAGGCCAGTGTAAAGAATCTACTATGGGCGAAGCCCTTCATGGACTGAGGCTACTGCAGAGAATATACTATGGGCGAAGCCCTTCATGGACTGAGGCTACTGCAGAGAATATACTATGGGCGAAGCCCTTCATGGACTGAGGCTACTGCAGAGAATATACTATGGGCGAAGCCCTTCATGGACTGAGGCCAGTGTAAAGAATATACTATGGGCGAAGCCCTTCATGGACTGAGGCCAGTGTAAAGAATATACTATGGGCGAAGCCCTTCATGGACTGAGGCCAGTGCAGGGAATCTACTATGGGCGAAGCCCTTCATGGACTGAGGCTACTGCAGAGAATATACTATGGGCGAAGCCCTTCATGGACTGAGGCCAGTGTAAAGAATATACTATGGGCGAAGCCCTTCATGGACTGAGGCCAGTGCAGGGAATCTACTATGGGCGAAGCCCTTCATGGACTGAGGCCAGTGTAAAGAATCTACTATGGGCGAAGCCCTTCATGGACTGAGGCCAGTGTAAAGAATATACTATGGGCGAAGCCCTTCATGGACTGAGGCTACTGCAGAGAATATACTATGGGCGAAGCCCTTCATGGACTGAGGCTACTGCAGAGAATATACTATGGGCGAAGCCCTTCATGGACTGAGGCTACTGCAGAGAATATACTATGGGCGAAGCCCTTCATGGACTGAGGCCAGTGTAAAGAATATACTATGGGCGAAGCCCTTCATGGACTGAGGCCAGTGCAGGGAATCTACTATGGGCGAAGCCCTTCATGGACTGAGGCCAGTGTAAAGAATATACTATGGGCGAAGCCCTTCATGGACTGAGGCCAGTGCAGGGAATCTACTATGGGCGAAGCCCTTCATGGACTGAGGCCAGTGTAAAGAATATACT
>CAJSMF010000040.1:0-29677 GCA_907269125.1 Eristalis pertinax | reverse complement strand
GTAGATTCTTTACACTGGCCTCAGTCCATGAAGGGCTTCGCCCATAGTAGATTCTCTGCACTGGCCTCAGTCAATGAAGGGCTTCGCCCATAGTAGATTCTCTGCACTGGCCTCAGTCCATGAAGGGCTTCGCCCATAGTAGATTCTCTGCACTGGCCTCAGTCCATGAAGGGCTTCGCCCATAGGAGATCCTCTGCACTGGCCTCAGTCCATGAAGGGCTTCGCCCCTGGTAGATTCTTTACACTGGCCTCAGTCCATGAAGGGCTTCGCCCATAGTAGATTCTCTGCACTGGCCTCAGTCAATGAAGGGCTTCGCCCATAGTAGATTCTCTGCACTGGCCTCAGTCAATGAAGGGCTTCGCCCATAGTAGATTCTCTGCACTGGCCTCAGTCCATGAAGGGCTTCGCCCATAGTAGATTCTCTGCACTGGCCTCAGTCCATGAAGGGCTTCGCCCATAGTAGATTCTCTGCACTGGCCTCAGTCCATGAAGGGCTTCGCCCATAGGAGATCCTCTGCACTGGCCTCAGTCCATGAAGGGCTTCGCCCCTGGTAGATTCTTTACACTGGCCTCAGTCCATGAAGGGCTTCGCCCATAGTAGATTCTCTGCACTGGCCTCAGTCCATGAAGGGCTTCGCCCATAGGAGATCCTCTGCACTGGCCTCAGTCCATGAAGGGCTTCGCCCATAGTAGATTCTCTGCACTGGCCTCAGTCCATGAAGGGCTTCGCCCATAGTAGATTCTCTGCACTGGCCTCAGTCCATGAAGGGCTTCGCCCATAGGAGATCCTCTGCACTGGCCTCAGTCCATGAAGGGCTTCGCCCCTGGTAGATTCTTTACACTGGCCTCAGTCCATGAAGGGCTTCGCCCATAGTAGATTCTCTGCACTGGCCTCAGTCCATGAAGGGCTTCGCCCATAGTAGATTCTCTGCACTGGCCTCAGTCCATGAAGGGCTTCGCCCATAGTAGATTCTCTGCACTGGCCTCAGTCCATGAAGGGCTTCGCCCATAGGAGATCCTCTGCACTGGCCTCAGTCCATGAAGGGCTTCGCCCCTGGTAGATTCTTTACACTGGCCTCAGTCCATGAAGGGCTTCGCCCATAGTAGATTCTCTGCACTGGCCTCAGTCAATGAAGGGCTTCGCCCATAGTAGATTCTCTGCACTGGCCTCAGTCCATGAAGGGCTTCGCCCATAGTAGATTCTCTGCACTGGCCTCAGTCAATGAAGGGCTTCGCCAATAGTAGATTCTCTGCACTGGCCTCAGTCCATGAAGGGCTTCGCCCATAGTAGATTCTCTGCACTGGCCTCAGTCCATGAAGGGCTTCGCCCATAGGAGATCCTCTGCACTGGCCTCAGTCCATGAAGGGCTTCGCCCATAGTAGATTCTCTGCACTGGCCTCAGTCCATGAAGGGCTTCGCCCATAGTAGATTCTCTGCACTGGCCTCAGTCCATGAAGGGCTTCGCCCATGGTAGATTCTTTACACTGGCCTCAGTCCATGAAGGGCTTCGCCCATAGTAGATTCTCTGCACTGGCCTCAGTCCATGAAGGGCTTCGCCCATAGTAGATTCTCTGCACTGGCCTCAGTCAATGAAGGGCTTCGCCCATAGTAGATTCTCTGCACTGGCCTCAGTCCATGAAGGGCTTCGCCCATAGTAGATTCTCTGCACTGGCCTCAGTCCATGAAGGGCTTCGCCCATAGTAGATTCTCTGCACTGGCCTCAGTCCATGAAGGGCTTCGCCCATAGTAGATTCTCTGCACTGGCCTCAGTCCATGAAGGGCTTCGCCCATAGTAGATTCTCTGCACTGGCCTCAGTCCATGAAGGGCTTCGCCCATAGTAGATTCTCTGCACTGGCCTCAGTCCATGAAGGGCTTCGCCCATAGTAGATTCTCTGCACTGGCCTCAGTCCATGAAGGGCTTCGCCCATAGTAGATTCTTTACACTGGCCTCAGTCCATGAAGGGCTTCGCCCATAGTAGATTCTCTGCACTGGCCTCAGTCAATGAAGGGCTTCGCCCATAGTAGATTCTCTGTACTGGCCTCAGTCCATGAAGGGCTTCGCCCATAGTAGATTCTTTACACTGGCCTCAGTCCATGAAGGGCTTCGCCCATAGTAGATTCTCTGCACTGGCCTCAGTCAATGAAGGGCTTCGCCCATAGTAGATTCTCTGCACTGGCCTCAGTCAATGAAGGGCTTCGCCCATAGTAGATTCTCTGCACTGGCCTCAGTCCATGAAGGGCTTCGCCCATAGTAGATTCTTTACACTGGCCTCAGTCCATGAAGGGCTTCGCCCATAGTAGATTCTCTGCACTGGCCTCAGTCAATGAAGGGCTTCGCCCATAGTAGATTCTCTGCACTGGCCTCAGTCCATGAAGGGCTTCGCCCATAGTAGATTCTCTGCACTGGCCTCAGTCAATGAAGGGCTTCGCCAATAGTAGATTCTCTGCACTGGCCTCAGTCCATGAAGGGCTTCGCCCATAGTAGATTCTCTGCACTGGCCTCAGTCCATGAAGGGCTTCGCCCATAGGAGATCCTCTGCACTGGCCTCAGTCCATGAAGGGCTTCGCCCATAGTAGATTCTCTGCACTGGCCTCAGTCCATGAAGGGCTTCGCCCATAGTAGATTCTCTGCACTGGCCTCAGTCCATGAAGGGCTTCGCCCATGGTAGATTCTTTACACTGGCATCAGTCCATGAAGGGCTTCGCCCATAGTAGATTCTCTGCACTGGCCTCAGTCCATGAAGGGCTTCGCCCATAGTAGATTCTCTGCACTGGCCTCAGTCAATGAAGGGCTTCGCCCATAGTAGATTCTCTGCACTGGCCTCAGTCCATGAAGGGCTTCGCCCATAGTAGATTCTCTGCACTGGCCTCAGTCCATGAAGGGCTTCGCCCATAGTAGATTCTCTGCACTGGCCTCAGTCCATGAAGGGCTTCGCCCATAGTAGATTCTCTGCACTGGCCTCAGTCCATGAAGGGCTTCGCCCATAGTAGATTCTCTGCACTGGCCTCAGTCCATGAAGGGCTTCGCCCATAGTAGATTCTCTGCACTGGCCTCAGTCCATGAAGGGCTTCGCCCATAGGAGATCCTCTGCACTGGCCTCAGTCCATGAAGGGCTTCGCCCATAGTAGATTCTCTGCACTGGCCTCAGTCCATGAAGGGCTTCGCCCATAGTAGATTCTCTGCACTGGCCTCAGTCCATGAAGGGCTTCGCCCATGGTAGATTCTTTACACTGGCCTCAGTCCATGAAGGGCTTCGCCCATAGTAGATTCTCTGCACTGGCCTCAGTCCATGAAGGGCTTCGCCCATAGTAGATTCTCTGCACTGGCCTCAGTCAATGAAGGGCTTCGCCCATAGTAGATTCTCTGCACTGGCCTCAGTCCATGAAGGGCTTCGCCCATAGTAGATTCTCTGCACTGGCCTCAGTCCATGAAGGGCTTCGCCCATAGTAGATTCTCTGCACTGGCCTCAGTCCATGAAGGGCTTCGCCCATAGTAGATTCTCTGCACTGGCCTCAGTCCATGAAGGGCTTCGCCCATAGTAGATTCTCTGCACTGGCCTCAGTCCATGAAGGGCTTCGCCCATAGTAGATTCTCTGCACTGGCCTCAGTCCATGAAGGGCTTCGCCCATAGTAGATTCTTTACACTGGCCTCAGTCCATGAAGGGCTTCGCCCATAGTAGATTCTCTGCACTGGCCTCAGTCAATGAAGGGCTTCGCCCATAGTAGATTCTCTGTACTGGCCTCAGTCCATGAAGGGCTTCGCCCATGGTAGATTCTTTACTGGCCTCAGTCCATGAAGGGCTTCGCCCATAGTAGATTCTCTGCACTGGCCTCAGTCCATGAAGGGCTTCGCCCATAGTAGATTCTCTGCACTGGCCTCAGTCCATGAAGGGCTTCGCCCATGGTAGATTCTCTGCGCTGGCCTCAGTCCATGAAGGGCTTCGCCCATAGTAGATTCTCTGCACTGGCCTCAGTCCATGAAGGGCTTCGCCCATAGTAGATTCTCTGCACTGGCCTCAGTCCATGAAGGGCTTCGCCCATAGTAGATTCTCTGCACTGGCCTCAGTCCATGAAGGGCTTCGTCCATAGTAGATTCTTTACACTGGCCTCAGTCCATGAAGGGCTTCGCCCATAGTAGATTCTCTGCACTGGCCTCAGTCCATGAAGGGCTTCGCCCATGGTAGATTCTCTGCGCTGGCCTCAGTCCATGAAGGGCTTCGCCCATAGTAGATTCTCTGCACTGGCCTCAGTCCATGAAGGGCTTCGCCCATAGTAGATTCTCTGCACTGGCCTCAGTCCATGAAGGGCTTCGCCCATAGTAGATTCTCTGCACTGGCCTCAGTCCATGAAGGGCTTCGCCCATAGTAGATTCTCTGCACTGGCCTCAGTCCATGAAGGGCTTCGCCCATAGTAGATTCTCTGCACTGGCCTCAGTCCATGAAGGGCTTCGCCCATGGTAGATTCTCTGCGCTGGCCTCAGTCCATGAAGGGCTTCGCCCATAGTAGATTCTCTGCACTGGCCTCAGTCCATGAAGGGCTTCGCCCATAGTAGATTCTCTGCACTGGCCTCAGTCCATGAAGGGCTTCGCCCATAGTAGATTCTCTGCACTGGCCTCAGTCCATGAAGGGCTTCGCCCATAGTAGATTCTTTACACTGGCCTCAGTCAATGAAGGGCTTCGCCCATAGTAGATTCTCTGTACTGGCCTCAGTCCATGAAGGGCTTCGCCCATGGTAGATTCTTTACACTGGCCTCAGTCCATGAAGGGCTTCGCCCATAGTAGATTCTCTGCACTGGCCTCAGTCAATGAAGGGCTTCGCCCATAGTAGATTCTCTGCACTGGCCTCAGTCCATGAAGGGCTTCGCCCATGGTAGATTCTTTACACTGGCCTCAGTCCATGAAGGGCTTCGCCCATGGTAGATTCTTTACTGGCCTCAGTCCATGAAGGGCTTCGCCTATAGTAGATTCTCTGCACTGGCCTCAGTCCATGAAGGGCCTCGCCCACAGTAGATTCTCTGCACAGGCCTCAGTCCATGAAGGGCTTCGCCCATAGTAGATTCTCTGCACTGGCCTCAGTCCATGAAGGGCTTCGCCCATGGTAGATTCTTTACTGGCCTCAGTCCATGAAGGGCTTCGCCCATAGTAGATTCTCTGCACTGGCCTCAGTCCATGAAGGGCTTCGCCCATAGTAGATTCTCTGCACTGGCCTCAGTCCATGAAGGGCTTCGCCCATGGTAGATTCTTTACTGGCCTCAGTCCATGAAGGGCTTCGCCCATAGTAGATTCTCTGCACTGGCCTCAGTCCATGAAAGGCTTCGCCCATAGTAGATTCTCTGCACTGGCCTCAGTCCATGAAGGGCTTCGCCCATAGTAGATTCTCTGCACTGGCCTCAGTCAATGAAGGGCTTCGCCCATAGTAGATTCTCTGCACTGGCCTCAGTCCATGAAGGGCTTCGCCCATAGTAGATTCCCTGCACTGGCCTCAGTCCATGAAGGGCTTCGCCCATGGTAGATTCTTTACACTGGCCTCAGTCCATGAAGGGCTTCGCCCATAGTAGATTCTCTGCACTGGCCTCAGTCCATGAAAGGCTTCGCCCATAGTAGATTCTCTGCACTGGCCTCAGTCCATGAAGGGCTTCGCCCATAGTAGATTCTCTGCACTGGCCTCAGTCCATGAAGGGCTTCGCCCATAGGAGATCCTCTGCACTGGCCTCAGTCCATGAAGGGCTTCGCCCCTGGTAGATTCTTTACACTGGCCTCAGTCCATGAAGGGCTTCGCCCATAGTAGATTCTCTGCACTGGCCTCAGTCCATGAAGGGCTTCGCCCATAGTAGATTCTCTGCACTGGCCTCAGTCCATGAAGGGCTTCGCCCATAGTAGATTCTCTGCACTGGCCTCAGTCCATGAAGGGCTTCGCCCATAGTAGATTCTTTACACTGGCCTCAGTCCATGAAGGGCTTCGCCCATAGTAGATTCTCTGCACTGGCCTCAGTCAATGAAGGGCTTCGCCCATAGTAGATTCTCTGTACTGGCCTCAGTCCATGAAGGGCTTCGCCCATGGTAGATTCTTTACACTGGCCTCAGTCCATGAAGGGCTTCGCCCATAGTAGATTCTCTGCACTGGCCTCAGTCAATGAAGGGCTTCGCCCATAGTAGATTCTCTGCACTGGCCTCAGTCCATGAAGGGCTTCGCCCATGGTAGATTCTTTACACTGGCCTCAGTCCATGAAGGGCTTCGCCCATGGTAGATTCTTTACTGGCCTCAGTCCATGAAGGGCTTCGCCCATAGTAGATTCTCTGCACTGGCCTCAGTCCATGAAGGGCTTCACCCATAGTAGATTCTCTGCACTGGCCTCAGTCCATGAAGGGCTTCGCCCATGGTAGATTCTTTACTGGCCTCAGTCCATGAAGGGCTTCGCCCATAGTAGATTCTCTGCACTGGCCTCAGTCCATGAAGGGCTTCGCCCACAGTAGATTCTCTGCACTGGCCTCAGTCCATGAAGGGCTTCGCCCATAGTAGATTCTCTGCACTGGCCTCAGTCCATGAAGGGCTTCGCCCATAGTAGATTCTTTACACTGGCCTCAGTCCATGAAGGGCTTCGCCCATGGTAGATTCTTTACTGGCCTCAGTCCATGAAGGGCTTCGCCCATAGTAGATTCTCTGCACTGGCCTCAGTCCATGAAGGGCTTCGCCCACAGTAGATTCTCTGCACTGGCCTCAGTCCATGAAGGGCTTCGCCCATAGTAGATTCTCTGCACTGGCCTCAGTCCATGAAGGGCTTCGCCCATAGTAGATTCTTTACACTGGCCTCAGTCCATGAAGGGCTTCGCCCATAGTAGATTCTCTGCACTGGCCTCAGTCAATGAAGGGCTTCGCCCATAGTAGATTCTCTGTACTGGCCTCAGTCCATGAAGGGCTTCGCCCATGGTAAATTCTTTACACTGGCCTCAGTCCATGAAGGGCTTCGCCCATGGTAGATTCTTTACTGGCCTCAGTCCATGAAGGGCTTCGCCCATAGTAGATTCTCTGCACTGGCCTCAGTCCATGAAGGGCTTCGCCCATGGTAGATTCTCTGCGCTGGCCTCAGTCCATGAAGGGCTTCGCCCATGGTAGATTCTTTACACTGGCCTCAGTCCATGAAGGGCTTCGCCCATAGTAGATTCTCTGCACTGGCCTCAGTCCATGAAGGGCTTCGCCCATAGTAGATTCTCTGCACTGGCCTCAGTCCATGAAGGGCTTCGCCCATAGTAGATTCTCTGCACTGGCCTCAGTCCATGAAGGGCTTCGCCCATAGTAGATTCTTTACACTGGCCTCAGTCCATGAAGGGCTTCGCCCATAGTAGATTCTCTGCACTGGCCTCAGTCAATGAAGGGCTTCGCCCATAGTAGATTCTCTGTACTGGCCTCAGTCCATGAAGGGCTTCGCCCATGGTAGATTCTTTACACTGGCCTCAGTCCATGAAGGGCTTCGCCCATAGTAGATTCTCTGCACTGGCCTCAGTCAATGAAGGGCTTCGCCCATAGTAGATTCTCTGCACTGGCCTCAGTCCATGAAGGGCTTCGCCCATGGTAGATTCTTTACACTGGCCTCAGTCCATGAAGGGCTTCGCCCATGGTAGATTCTTTACTGGCCTCAGTCCATGAAGGGCTTCGCCCATAGTAGATTCTCTGCACTGGCCTCAGTCCATGAAGGGCTTCGCCCATAGTAGATTCTCTGCACTGGCCTCAGTCCATGAAGGGCTTCGCCCATGGTAGATTCTTTACACTGGCCTCAGTCCATGAAGGGCTTCGCCCATGGTAGATTCTTTACTGGCCTCAGTCCATGAAGGGCTTCGCCCATGGTAGATTCTTTACACTGGCCTCAGTCCATGAAGGGCTTCGCCCATAGTAGATTCTCTGCACTGGCCTCAGTCCATGAAGGGCTTCGCCCATAGTAGATTCTCTGCACTGGCCTCAGTCCATGAAGGGCTTCGCCCATAGTAGATTCTCTGCACTGGCCTCAGTCCATGAAGGGCTTCGCCCATAGTAGATTCTTTACACTGGCCTCAGTCCATGAAGGGCTTCGCCCATAGTAGATTCTCTGCACTGGCCTCAGTCAATGAAGGGCTTCGCCCATAGTAGATTCTCTGTACTGGCCTCAGTCCATGAAGGGCTTCGCCCATGGTAGATTCTTTACACTGGCCTCAGTCCATGAAGGGCTTCGCCCATAGTAGATTCTCTGCACTGGCCTCAGTCAATGAAGGGCTTCGCCCATAGTAGATTCTCTGCACTGGCCTCAGTCCATGAAGGGCTTCGCCCATGGTAGATTCTTTACACTGGCCTCAGTCCATGAAGGGCTTCGCCCATGGTAGATTCTTTACTGGCCTCAGTCCATGAAGGGCTTCGCCCATAGTAGATTCTCTGCACTGGCCTCAGTCCATGAAGGGCCTCGCCCACAGTAGATTCTCTGCACAGGCCTCAGTCCATGAAGGGCTTCGCCCATAGTAGATTCTCTGCACTGGCCTCAGTCCATGAAGGGCTTCGCCCATGGTAGATTCTTTACTGGCCTCAGTCCATGAAGGGCTTCGCCCATAGTAGATTCTCTGCACTGGCCTCAGTCCATGAAGGGCTTCGCCCATAGTAGATTCTCTGCACTGGCCTCAGTCCATGAAGGGCTTCGCCCATGGTAGATTCTTTACTGGCCTCAGTCCATGAAGGGCTTCGCCCATAGTAGATTCTCTGCACTGGCCTCAGTCCATGAAAGGCTTCGCCCATAGTAGATTCTCTGCACTGGCCTCAGTCCATGAAGGGCTTCGCCCATAGTAGATTCCCTGCACTGGCCTCAGTCCATGAAGGGCTTCGCCCATAATAGATTCTCTGTACTGGCCTCAGTCCATGAAGGGCTTCGCCCATGGTAGATTCTTTACACTGGCCTCAGTCCATGAAGGGCTTCGCCCATGGTAGATTCTTTACTGGCCTCAGTCCATGAAGGGCTTCGCCCATAGTAGATTCCCTGCACTGGCCTCAGTCCATGAAGGGCTTCGCCCATAGTAGATTCTCTGCACAGGCCTCAGTCCATGAAGGGCTTCGCCCATAGTAGATTCTCTGCACTGGCCTCAGTCCATGAAGGGCTTCGCCCATGGTAGATTCTTTACTGGCCTCAGTCCATGAAGGGCTTCGCCCATAGTAGATTCTCTGCACTGGCCTCAGTCCATGAAGGGCTTCGCCCATAGTAGATTCTCTGTACTGGCCTCAGTCCATGAAGGGCTTCGCCCATAGTAGATTCTCTGCACTGGCCTCAGTCCATGAAGGGCTTCGCCCCTGGTAGATTCTTTACACTGGCCTCAGTCCATGAAGGGCTTCGCCCATAGTAGATTCTCTGCACTGGCCTCAGTCCATGAAGGGCTTCGCCCATAGGAGATTCTCTGCACTGGCCTCAGTCCATGAAGGGCTTCGCCCCTGGTAGATTCTTTACACTGGCCTCAGTCCATGAAGGGCTTCGCCCATAGTAGATTCTCTGCACTGGCCTCAGTCCATGAAGGGCTTCGCCCATAGTAGATTCTCTGCACTGGCCTCAGTCCATGAAGGGCTTCGCCCATAGTAGATTCTCTGCACTGGCCTCAGTCCATGAAGGGCTTCGCCCATAGTAGATTCTTTACACTGGCCTCAGTCCATGAAGGGCTTCGCCCATAGTAGATTCTCTGCACTGGCCTCAGTCAATGAAGGGCTTCGCCCATAGTAGATTCTCTGTACTGGCCTCAGTCCATGAAGGGCTTCGCCCATGGTAGATTCTTTACACTGGCCTCAGTCCATGAAGGGCTTCGCCCATAGTAGATTCTCTGCACTGGCCTCAGTCAATGAAGGGCTTCGCCCATAGTAGATTCTCTGCACTGGCCTCAGTCCATGAAGGGCTTCGCCCATGGTAGATTCTTTACACTGGCCTCAGTCCATGAAGGGCTTCGCCCATGGTAGATTCTTTACTGGCCTCAGTCCATGAAGGGCTTCGCCCATAGTTGATTCTCTGCACTGGCCTCAGTCCATGAAGGGCTTCGCCCATAGTAGATTCTCTGCACTGGCCTCAGTCCATGAAGGGCTTCGCCCATGGTAGATTCTTTACACTGGCCTCAGTCCATGAAGGGCTTCGCCCATGGTAGATTCTTTACTGGCCTCAGTCCATGAAGGGCTTCGCCCATAGTAGATTCTCTGCACTGGCCTCAGTCCATGAAGGGCTTCGCCCACAGTAGATTCTCTGCACTGGCCTCAGTCCATGAAGGGCTTCGCCCATAGTAGATTCTCTGCACTGGCCTCAGTCCATGAAGGGCTTCGCCCATGGTAGATTCTTTACTGGCCTCAGTCCATGAAGGGCTTCGCCCATAGTAGATTCTCTGCACTGGCCTCAGTCCATGAAGGGCTTCGCCCATAGTAGATTCTCTGCACTGGCCTCAGTCCATGAAGGGCTTCGCCCATGGTAGATTCTTTACTGGCCTCAGTCCATGAAGGGCTTCGCCCATAGTAGATTCTCTGCACTGGCCTCAGTCCATGAAAGACTTCGCCCATAGTAGATTCTCTGCACTGGCCTCAGTCCATGAAGGGCTTCGCCCATAGTAGATTCTCTGCACTGGCCTCAGTCAATGAAGGGCTTCGCCCATAGTAGATTCTCTGCACTGGCCTCAGTCCATGAAGGGCTTCGCCCATAGTAGATTCCCTGCACTGGCCTCAGTCCATGAAGGGCTTCGCCCATAGTAGATTCTCTGTACTGGCCTCAGTCCATGAAGGGCTTCGCCCATGGTAGATTCTTTACACTGGCCTCAGTCCATGAAGGGCTTCGCCCATGGTAGATTCTTTACTGGCCTCAGTCCATGAAGGGCTTCGCCCATAGTAGATTCTCTGCACTGGCCTCAGTCCATGAAAGGCTTCGCCCATAGTAGATTCTCTGCACTGGCCTCAGTCCATGAAGGGCTTCGCCCATAGTAGATTCTCTGCACTGGCCTCAGTCAATGAAGGGCTTCGCCCATAGTAGATTCTCTGCACTGGCCTCAGTCCATGAAGGGCTTCGCCCATAGTAGATTCCCTGCACTGGCCTCAGTCCATGAAGGGCTTCGCCCATGGTAGATTCTTTACTGGCCTCAGTCCATGAAGGGCTTCGCCCATAGTAGATTCTCTGCACTGGCCTCAGTCCATGAAGGGCTTCGCCCATAGTAGATTCTCTGCACTGGCCTCAGTCCATGAAGGGCTTCGCCCATGGTAGATTCTTTACTGGCCTCAGTCCATGAAGGGCTTCGCCCATAGTAGATTCTCTGCACTGGCCTCAGTCAATGAAGGGCTTCGCCCATAGTAGATTCTCTGCACTGGCCTCAGTCCATGAAGGGCTTCGCCCATAGTAGATTCTCTGCACTGGCCTCAGTCCATGAAGGGCTTCGCCCATGGTAGATTCTCTGCACTGGCCTCAGTCCATGAAGGGCTTCGCCCATGGTAGATTCTCTGCACTGGCCTCACTCCATGAAGGGCTTCGCCCATGGTAGATTCTCTGCGCTGGCCTCAGTCCATGAAGGGCTTCGCCCATAGTAGATTCTCTGCACTAGCCTCAGTCCATGAAGCGCTTCGCCCATGGTAGATTCTTTACACTGGCCTCAGTTCATGAAGGGCTTCGCCCATAGGAGATCCTCTGCACTGGCCACAGTCCATGAAGGGCTTCGCCCATAGTAGATTCTCTGCACTGGCCTCAGTCAATGAAGGGCTTCGCCCATAGTAGATTCTCTGCACTGGCCTCAGTCCATGAAGGGCTTCGCCCATGGTAGATTCTTTACACTGGCCTCAGCCCATGAAGGGCTTCGCCCATAGTAGGTTCTGTGCACTGGCCTCAGTCCATGAAGGGCTTCGCCCATAGTAGATTCTCTGCACTGGCCTCAGTCCATGAAGGGCTTCGCCCATGGTAGATTCTTTACACTGGCCTCAGTCCATGAAGGGCTTCGCCCATAGTAGGTTCTCTGCACTGGCCTCAGTCCATGAAGGGCTTCGCCCATAGGAGATCCTCTGCACTGGCCACAGTCCATGAAGGGCTTCGCCCATAGTAGATTCTCTGCACTGGCCTCAGTCAATGAAGGGCTTCGCCCATAGTAGATTCTCTGCACTGGCCTCAGTCCATGAAGGGCTTCGCAAATAGTAGATTCTCTGTACTGGCCTCAGTCCATGAAGGGCTTCGCCCATGGTAGATTCTCTGCACTGGCCTCAGTCCATGAAGGGCTTCGCCCATAGTAGATTCTCTGCACTGGCCTCAGTCCATGAAGGGCTTCGCCCATGGTAGATTCTTTACACTGGCCTCAGTCCATGAAGGGCTTCGCCCATAGTAGGTTCTCTGCACTGGCCTCAGTCCATGAAGGGCTTCGCCCATAGTAAATTCTCTGCACTGGCCTCAGTCCATGAAGGGCTTCGCCCATGGTAGATTCTTTACACTGGCCTCAGTCCATGAAGGGCTTCGCCCATAGTAGGTTCTCTGCACTGGCCTCAGTCCATGAAGGGCTTCGCCCATAGTAGATTCTCTGCACTGGCCTCAGTCCATGAAGGGCTTCGCCCATAGTAGATTCTCTGCACTGGCCTCAGTCCATGAAGGGCTTCGCCCATGGTAGATTCTCTGCACTGGCCTCACTCCATGAAGGGCTTCGCCCATGGTAGATTCTCTGCGCTGGCCTCAGTCCATGAAGGGCTTCGCCCATAGGAGATCCTCTGCACTGGCCACAGTCCATGAAGGGCTTCGCCCATAGTAGATTCTCTGCACTGGCCTCAGTCCATGAAGGGCTTCGCCCATGGTAGATTCTCTGCACTAGCCTCAGTCCATGAAGCGCTTCGCCCATGGTAGATTCTTTACACTGGCCTCAGTTCATGAAGGGCTTCGCCCATAGGAGATCCTCTGCACTGGCCACAGTCCATGAAGGGCTTCGCCCATAGTAGATCCTCTGCACTGGCCACAGTCCATGAAGGGCTTCGCCCATAGTAGATTCTCTGCACTGGCCTCAGTCCATGAAGGGCTTCGCCCATGGTAGATTCTCTGCACTGGCCTCACTCCATGAAGGGCTTCGCCCATGGTAGATTCTCTGCGCTGGCCTCAGTCCATGAAGGGCTTCGCCCATAGGAGATCCTCTGCACTGGCCACAGTCCATGAAGGGCTTCGCCCATAGTAGATTCTCTGCACTGGCCTCAGTCCATGAAGGGCTTCGCCCATGGTAGATTCTCTGCACTAGCCTCAGTCCATGAAGCGCTTCGCCCATGGTAGATTCTTTACACTGGCCTCAGTCCATGAAGGGCTTCGCCCATAGTAGATTCTCTGCACTGGCCTCACTCCATGAAGGGCTTCGCCCATGGTAGATTCTCTGCGCTGGCCTCAGTCCATGAAGGGCTTCGCCCATAGGAGATCCTCTGCACTGGCCACAGTCCATGAAGGGCTTCGCCCATAGTAGATTCTCTGCACTGGCCTCAGTCCATGAAGGGCTTCGCCCATGGTAGATTCTCTGCACTAGCCTCAGTCCATGAAGGGCTTCGCCCGTGGTAGATTCTTTACACTGGCCTCAGTCCATGAAGGGCTTCGCCCATAGTAGATTCTCTGCACTGGCCTCAGTCCATGAAGGGCTTCGCCCATAGTAGATTCTCTGCACTGGCCTCAGTCCATGAAGGGCTTCGCCCATAGGAGATCCTCTGCACTGGCCTCAGTCCATGAAGGGCTTCGCCCATAGTAGATTCTCTGCACTGGCCTCAGTCCATGAAGCGCTTCGCCCATGGTAGATTCTTTACACTGGCCTCAGTTCATGAAGGGCTTCGCCCAAAGGAGATCCTCTGCACTGGCCACAGTCCATGAAGGGCTTCGCCCATAGTAGATTCTCTGCACTGGCCTCAGTCCATGAAGGGCTTCGCCCATGGTAGATTCTTTACACTGGCCTAAGTCCATGAAGGGCTTCGCCCGTGGTAGATTCTTTACACTGGCCTCAGTCCATGAAGGGCTTCGCCCATAGTAGATTCTCTGCACTGGCCTCAGTCCATGAAGGGCTTCGCCCATAGTAGATTCTCTGCACTGTCCTCAGTCAATGAAGGGCTTCGCCCATAGTAGATTCTCTGCACTGGCCTCAGTCAATGAGGGGCTTCGCCCATAGTAGATTCTCTGCACTGGCCTCAGTCCATGAAGGGCTTCGCCCATAGTAGATTCTCTGCACTGGCCTCAGTCCATGAAGGGCTTCGCCCATAGGAGATCCTCTGCACTGGCCTCAGTCCATGAAGGGCTTCGCCCATAGTAGATTCTCTGCACTGGCCTCAGTCCATGAAGGGCTTCGCCCATAGTAGATTCTCTGCACTGGCCTCAGTCCATGAAGGGCTTCGCCCATGGTAGATTCTTTACACTGGCCTCAGTCCATGAAGGGCTACGCCCATAGTAGATTCTCTGCACTGGCCTCAGTCAATGAAGGGCTTCGCCCATAGTAGATTCTCTGCACTGGCCTCAGTCCATGAAGGGCTTCGCCCATAGTAGATTCTCTGCACTGGCCTCAGTCCATGAAGGGCTTCGCCCATGGTAGATTCTTTACACTGGCCTCAGTCCATGAAGGGCTTCGCGCATAGTAGATTCTCTGCACTGGCCTCAGTCAATGAAGGGCTTCGCCCATAGTAGATTCTCTGCACTGGCCTCAGTCCATGAAGGGCTTCGCCCATAGTAGATTCTCTGCACTGGCCTCAGTCCATGAAGGGCTTCGCCCATAGTAGATTCTCTGTACTGGCCTCAGTCCATGAAGGGCTTCGCCCATGGTAGATTCTTTACACTGGCCTCAGTCCATGAAGGGCTTCGCCCATAGTAGATTCTCTGCACTGGCCTCAGTCAATGAAGGGCTTCGCCCATAGTAGATTCTCTGCACTGGCCTCAGTCCATGAAGGGCTTCGCCCATGGTAGATTCTTTACACTGGCCTCAGTCCATGAAGGGCTTCGCCCATGGTAGATTCTTTACTGGCCTCAGTCCATGAAGGGCTTCGCCCATAGTAGATTCTCTGCACTGGCCTCAGTCCATGAAGGGCTTCGCCCATAGTAGATTCTCTGCACTGGCCTCAGTCCATGAAGGGCTTCGCCCATGGTAGATTCTCTGCGCTGGCCTCAGTCCATGAAGGGCTTCGCCCATAGTAGATTCTCTGCACTGGCCTCAGTCCATGAAGGGCTTCGCCCATGGTAGATTCTTTACACTGGCCTCAGTCCATGAAGGGCTTCGCCCATAGTAGATTCTCTGCACTGGCCTCAGTCAATGAAGGGCTTCGCCCATAGTAGATTCTCTGCACTGGCCTCAGTCCATGAAGGGCTTCGCCCATAGTAGATTCTCTGCACTGGCCTCAGTCCATGAAGGGCTTCGCCCATGGTAGATTCTTTACACTGGCCTCAGTCCATGAAGGGCTTCGCGCATAGTAGATTCTCTGCACTGGCCTCAGTCAATGAAGGGCTTCGCCCATAGTAGATTCTCTGCACTGGCCTCAGTCCATGAAGGGCTTCGCCCATAGTAGATTCTCTGCACTGGCCTCAGTCCATGAAGGGCTTCGCCCATGGTAGATTCTTTACACTGGCCTCAGTCCATGAAGGGCTTCGCCCATGGTAGATTCTTTACTGGCCTCAGTCCATGAAGGGCTTCGCCCATAGTAGATTCTCTGCACTGGCCTCAGTCCATGAAGGGCTTCGCCCATAGTAGATTCTCTGCACTGGCCTCAGTCCATGAAGGGCTTCGCCCATGGTAGATTCTCTGCGCTGGCCTCAGTCCATGAAGGGCTTCGCCCATAGTAGATTCTCTGCACTGGCCTCAGTCCATGAAGGGCTTCGCCCATGGTAGATTCTTTACTGGCCTCAGTCCATGAAGGGCTTCGCCCATAGTAGATTCTCTGCACTGGCCTCAGTCCATGAAAGGCTTCGCCCATAGTAGATTCTCTGCACTGGCCTCAGTCCATGAAGGGCTTTGCCCATGGTAGATTCTTTACACTGGCCTCAGTCCATGAAGGGCTTCGCCCATAGTAGATTCTCTGCACTGGCCTCAGTCAATGAAGGGCTTCGCCCATAGTAGATTCTCTGCACTGGCCTCAGTCCATGAACTGCTTCGCCCATAGTAGATTCTCTGCACTGGCCTCAGTCAATGAAGGGCTTCGCCCATAGTAGATTCTCTGCACTGGCCTCAGTCCATGAAGGGCTTCGCCCATAGTAGATTCTCTGCACTGGCCTCAGTCCATGAAGGGCTTCGCCCATAGGAGATCCTCTGCACTGGCCTCAGTCCATGAAGGGCTTCGCCCATAGTAGATTCTCTGCACTGGCCTCAGTCCATGAAGGGCTTCGCCCATGGTAGATTCTTTACACTGGCCTCAGTCCATGAAGGGCTTCGCCCATGGTAGATTCTTTACTGGCCTCAGTCCATGAAGGGCTTCGCCCATAGTAGATTCTCTGCACTGGCCTCAGTCCATGAAGGGCTTCGCCCATAGTAGATTCTCTGCACTGGCCTCAGTCCATGAAGGGCTTCGCCCATGGTAGATTCTCTGCACTGGCCTCAGTCCATGAAGGGCTTCGCCCATAGTAGATTCTCTGCACTGGCCTCAGTCCATGAAGGGCTTCGCCCATGGTAGATTCTTTACACTGGCCTCAGTCCATGAAGGGCTTCGCGCATAGTAGATTCTCTGCACTGGCCTCAGTCAATGAAGGGCTTCGCCCATAGTAGATTCTCTGCACTGGCCTCAGTCCATGAAGGGCTTCGCCCATAGTAGATTCTCTGCACTGGCCTCAGTCCATGAAGGGCTTCGCCCATAGTAGATTCTCTGTACTGGCCTCAGTCCATGAAGGGCTTCGCCCATGGTAGATTCTTTACACTGGCCTCAGTCCATGAAGGGCTTCGCCCATAGTAGATTCTCTGCACTGGCCTCAGTCAATGAAGGGCTTCGCCCATAGTAGATTCTCTGCACTGGCCTCAGTCCATGAAGGGCTTCGCCCATGGTAGATTCTTTACACTGGCCTCAGTCCATGAAGGGCTTCGCCCATGGTAGATTCTTTACTGGCCTCAGTCCATGAAGGGCTTCGCCCATAGTAGATTCTCTGCACTGGCCTCAGTCCATGAAGGGCTTCGCCCATAGTAGATTCTCTGCACTGGCCTCAGTCCATGAAGGGCTTCGCCCATGGTAGATTCTCTGCGCTGGCCTCAGTCCATGAAGGGCTTCGCCCATAGTAGATTCTCTGCACTGGCCTCAGTCCATGAAGGGCTTCGCCCATGGTAGATTCTTTACTGGCCTCAGTCCATGAAGGGCTTCGCCCATAGTAGATTCTCTGCACTGGCCTCAGTCCATGAAAGGCTTCGCCCATAGTAGATTCTCTGCACTGGCCTCAGTCCATGAAGGGCTTTGCCCATGGTAGATTCTTTACACTGGCCTCAGTCCATGAAGGGCTTCGCCCATAGTAGATTCTCTGCACTGGCCTCAGTCAATGAAGGGCTTCGCCCATAGTAGATTCTCTGCACTGGCCTCAGTCCATGAACTGCTTCGCCCATAGTAGATTCTCTGCACTGGCCTCAGTCAATGAAGGGCTTCGCCCATAGTAGATTCTCTGCACTGGCCTCAGTCCATGAAGGGCTTCGCCCATAGTAGATTCTCTGCACTGGCCTCAGTCCATGAAGGGCTTCGCCCATAGGAGATCCTCTGCACTGGCCTCAGTCCATGAAGGGCTTCGCCCATAGTAGATTCTCTGCACTGGCCTCAGTCCATGAAGGGCTTCGCCCATGGTAGATTCTTTACACTGGCCTCAGTCCATGAAGGGCTTCGCCCATGGTAGATTCTTTACTGGCCTCAGTCCATGAAGGGCTTCGCCCATAGTAGATTCTCTGCACTGGCCTCAGTCAATGAAGGGCTTCGCCCATAGTAGATTCTCTGCACTGGCCTCAGTCCATGAAGGGCTTCGCCCATAGTAGATTTTCTGCACTGGCCTCAGTCCATGAAGGGCTTCGCCCATAGTAGATTCTCTGCACTGGCCTCAGTCCATGAAGGGCTTCGCCCATGGTAGATTCTTTACACTGGCCTGAGTCCATGAAGGGCTTCGCCCATAGTAGATTCTCTGCACTGGCCTCAGTCAATGAAGGGCTTCGCCCATAGTAGATTCTCTGCACTGGCCTCAGTCCATGTAGGGCTTCGCCCATAGTAGATTCTCTGCACTGGCCTCAGTCCATGAAGGGCTTCGCCCATAGGAGATCCTCTGCACTGGCCTCAGTCCATGAAGGGCTTCGCCCATAGTAGATTCTCTGCACTGGCCTCAGTCCATGAAGGGCTTCGCCCATGGTAGATTCTTTACACTGGCCTCAGTCCATGAAGGGCTTCGCCCATAGTAGATTCTCTGCACTGGCCTCAGTCAATGAAGGGCTTCGCCCATAGTAGATTCTCTGCACTGGCCTCAGTCCATGAATTGCTTCGCCCATAGTAGATTCTCTGCACTAGCCTCAGTCCATGAAGGGCAAGAGTTTCTTTGCACTGGCCTCAGTCCATGAAGGGCTTCGCCCATAGTAGATTCTCTGCACTGGCCTCAGTCCATGAAGGGCTTCGCCCATGGTAGATTCTTTACTGGCCTCAGTCCATGAAGGGCTTCGCCCATAGTAGATTCTCTGCACTGGCCTCAGTCAATGAAGGGCTTCGCCCATAGTAGATTCTCTGCACTGGCCTCAGTCCATGAAGGGCTTCGCCCATAGTAGATTCTCTGCACTGGCCTCAGTCCATGAAGGGCTTCGCCCATAGTAGATTCTCTGCACTGGCCTCAGTCCATGAAGGGCTTCGCCCATGGTAGATTCTTTACTGGCCTCAGTCCATGAAGGGCTTCGCCCATAGTAGATTCTCTGCACTGGCCTCAGTCAATGAAGGGCTTCGCCCATAGTAGATTCTCTGCACTGGCCTCAGTCCATGAAGGGCTTCGCCCATAGTAGATTCTCTGCACTGGCCTCAGTCCATGAAGGGCTTCGCCCATAGTAGATTCTCTGCACTGGCCTCAGTCCATGAAGGGCTTCGCCCATGGTAGATTCTTTACACTGGCCTCAGTCCATGAAGGGCTTCGCCCATGGTAGATTCTTTACTGGCCTCAGTCCATGAAGGGCTTCGCCCATAGTAGATTCTCTGCACTGGCCTCAGTCCATGAAGGGCTTCGCCCATAGTAGATTCTCTGCACTGGCCTCAGTCCATGAAGGGCTTCGCCCATGGTAGATCCTTTACACTGGCCTCAGTCCATGAAGGGCTTCGCCCATAGTAGATTCTCTGCACTGGCCTCAGTCAATGAAGGGCTTCGCCCATAGTAGATTCTCTGCACTGGCCTCAGTCCATGAAGGGCTTCGCCCATAGTAGATTCTCTGCACTGGCCTCAGTCCATGAAGGGCTTCGCCCATAGTAGATTCTCTGCACTGGCCTCAGTCCATGAAGGGCTTCGCCCATGGTAGATTCTTTACACTGGCCTCAGTCCATGAAGGGCTTCGCCCATAGTAGATTCTCTGCACTGGCCTCAGTCCATGAAGGGCTTCGCCCATGGTAGATTCTCTGCGCTGGCCTCAGTCCATGAAGGGCTTCGGCGATGGTAGATTCTCTGCGCTGGCCTCAGTCCATGAAGGGCTTCGCCCATGGTAGATTCTCTGCACTGGCCTCAGTCCATGAAGGGCTTCGCCCATGGTAGATTCTCTGCGCTGGCCTCAGTCCATGAAGGGCTTCGCCCATAGTAGATTCTCTGCACTGGCCTCAGTCCATGAAGCGCTTCGCCCATGGTAGATTCTTTACACTGGCCTCAGTTCATGAAGGGCTACGCCCATAGGAGATCCTCTGCACTGGCCTCAGTCCATGAAGGGCTTCGCCCATAGTAGATTCTCTGCACTGGCCTCAGTCCATGAAGGGCTTCGCCCATAGTAGATTCTCTGCACTGGCCTCAGTCAATGAAGGGCTTCGCCCATAGTAGATTCTCTGCACTGGCCTCAGTCCATGAAGGGCTTCGCCCATAGTAGATTCTCTGCACTGGCCTCAGTCCATGAAGGGCTTCGCCCATAGTAGATTCTCTGCACTGGCCTCAGTCCATGAAGGGCTTCGCCCATGGTAGATCCTTTACACTGGCCTCAGTCCATGAAGGGCTTCGCCCATGGTAGATTCTTTACTGGCCTCAGTCCATGAAGGGCTTCGCCCATAGTAGATTCTCTGCACTGGCCTCAGTCCATGAAGGGCTTCGCCCATAGTAGATTCTCTGCACTGGCCTCAGTCCATGAAGGGCTTCGCCCATAGGAGATCCTCTGCACTGGCCTCAGTCCATGAAGGGCTTCGCCCATAGTAGATTCTCTGCACTGGCCTCAGTCCATGAAGGGCTTCGCCCATGGTAGATTCTTTACACTGGCCTCAGTCCATGAAGGGCTTCGCCCATAGTAGATTCTCTGCACTGGCCTCAGTCCATGAAGGGCTTCGCCCATGGTAGATCCTTTACACTGGCCTCAGTCCATGAAGGGCTTCGCCCATGGTAGATTCTTTACTGGCCTCAGTCCATGAAGGGCTTCGCCCATAGTAGATTCTCTGCACTGGCCTCAGTCCATGAAGGGCTTCGCCCATAGTAGATTCTCTGCACTGGCCTCAGTCCATGAAGGGCTTCGCCCATAGGAGATCCTCTGCACTGGCCTCAGTCCATGAAGGGCTTCGCCCATAGTAGATTCTCTGCACTGGCCTCAGTCCATGAAGGGCTTCGCCCATGGTAGATTCTTTACACTGGCCTCAGTCCATGAAGGGCTTCGCCCATAGTAGATTCTCTGCACTGGCCTCAGTCAATGAAGGGCTTCGCCCATAGTAGATTCTCTGCACTGGCCTCAGTCCATGAATTGCTTCGCCCATAGTAGATTCTCTGCACTAGCCTCAGTCCATGAAGGGCTTCGCCCATAGGAGATCCTCTGCACTGGCCTCAGTCCATGAAGGGCTTCGCCCATAGTAGATTCTCTGCACTGGCCTCAGTCCATGAAGGGCTTCGCCCATGGTAGATTCTTTACTGGCCTCAGTCCATGAAGGGCTTCGCCCATAGTAGATTCTCTGCACTGGCCTCAGTCAATGAAGGGCTTCGCCCATAGTAGATTCTCTGCACTGGCCTCAGTCCATGAAGGGCTTCGCCCATAGTAGATTCTCTGCACTGGCCTCAGTCCATGAAGGGCTTCGCCCATAGTAGATTCTCTGCACTGGCCTCAGTCCATGAAGGGCTTCGCCCATGGTAGATTCTTTACTGGCCTCAGTCCATGAAGGGCTTCGCCCATAGTAGATTCTCTGCACTGGCCTCAGTCAATGAAGGGCTTCGCCCATAGTAGATTCTCTGCACTGGCCTCAGTCCATGAAGGGCTTCGCCCATAGTAGATTCTCTGCACTGGCCTCAGTCCATGAAGGGCTTCGCCCATAGTAGATTCTCTGCACTGGCCTCAGTCCATGAAGGGCTTCGCCCATGGTAGATTCTTTACACTGGCCTCAGTCCATGAAGGGCTTCGCCCATGGTAGATTCTTTACTGGCCTCAGTCCATGAAGGGCTTCGCCCATAGTAGATTCTCTGCACTGGCCTCAGTCCATGAAGGGCTTCGCCCATAGTAGATTCTCTGCACTGGCCTCAGTCCATGAAGGGCTTCGCCCATGGTAGATCCTTTACACTGGCCTCAGTCCATGAAGGGCTTCGCCCATAGTAGATTCTCTGCACTGGCCTCAGTCAATGAAGGGCTTCGCCCATAGTAGATTCTCTGCACTGGCCTCAGTCCATGAAGGGCTTCGCCCATAGTAGATTCTCTGCACTGGCCTCAGTCCATGAAGGGCTTCGCCCATAGTAGATTCTCTGCACTGGCCTCAGTCCATGAAGGGCTTCGCCCATGGTAGATTCTTTACACTGGCCTCAGTCCATGAAGGGCTTCGCCCATAGTAGATTCTCTGCACTGGCCTCAGTCCATGAAGGGCTTCGCCCATGGTAGATTCTCTGCGCTGGCCTCAGTCCATGAAGGGCTTCGGCGATGGTAGATTCTCTGCGCTGGCCTCAGTCCATGAAGGGCTTCGCCCATGGTAGATTCTCTGCACTGGCCTCAGTCCATGAAGGGCTTCGCCCATGGTAGATTCTCTGCGCTGGCCTCAGTCCATGAAGGGCTTCGCCCATAGTAGATTCTCTGCACTGGCCTCAGTCCATGAAGGGCTTCGCCCATGGTAGATTCTTTACACTGGCCTCAGTTCATGAAGGGCTACGCCCATAGGAGATCCTCTGCACTGGCCTCAGTCCATGAAGGGCTTCGCCCATAGTAGATTCTCTGCACTGGCCTCAGTCCATGAAGGGCTTCGCCCATGGTAGATTCTTTACACTGGCCTAAGTCCATGAAGGGCTTCGCCCGTGGTAGATTCTTTACACTGGCCTCAGTCCATGAAGGGCTTCGCCCATAGTAGATTCTCTGCACTGGCCTCAGTCCATGAAGGGCTTCGCCCATAGTAGATTCTCTGCACTGGCCTCAGTCCATGAAGGGCTTCGCCCATGGTAGATTCTTTACACTGGCCTCAGTCCATGAAGGGCTTCGCCCATAGTAGATTCTCTGCACTGGCCTCAGTCCATGAAGGGCTTCGCCCATAGTAGATTCTCTGCACTGGCCTCAGTCCATGAAGGGCTTCGCCCATAGTAGATTCTCTGCACTGGCCTCAGTCCTAGAAGGGCTTCGCCCATGGTAGATTCTTTACACTGGCCTCAGTCCATGAAGGGCTTCGCCCATAGTAGATTCTCTGCACTGGCCTCAGTCAATGAAGGGCTTCGCCCATAGTAGATTCTCTGCACTGGCCTCAGTCCATGAAGGGCTTCGCCCATAGTAGATTCTCTGCACTGGCCTCAGTCCATGAAGGTCTTCGCCCATAGTAGATTCTCTGCACTGGCCTCAGTCTATGAAGGGCTTCGCCCATAGTAGATTCTCTGCACTGGTCTCAGTCCATGAAGGGCTTCGCCCACAGTAGATTCTCTGCACTGGCCTCAGTCCATGAAGGGCTTCGCCCATGGTAGATTCTTTACACTGGCCTCAGTCCATGAAGGGCTTCGCCCATAGGAGATCCTCTGCACTGGCCTCAGTCCATGAAGGGCTTCGCCCATAGTAGATTCTCTGCACTGGCCTCAGTCCATGAAGGGCTTCGCCCATGGTAGATTCTTTACACTGGCCTCAGTTCATGAAGGGCTTCGCCCATAGTAGATTCTCTGCACTGGCCTCAGTCCATGAAGGGCTTCGCCCATAGTAGATTCTCTGCACTGGCCTCAGTCCATGAAGGGCTTCGCCCATTGTAGATTCTCTGCACTGGCCTCAGTCCATGAAGGGCTTCGCCCATGGTAGATTCTCTGCGCTGGCCTCAGTCCATGAAGGGCTTCGCCCATGGTAGATTCTCTGCACTGGCCTCAGTCCATGAAGGGCTTCGCCCATAGTAGATTCTCTGCACTGGCCTCAGTCCATGAAGGGCTTCGCCCATGGTAGATTCTTTACACTGGCCTCAGTCCATGAAGGGCTTCGCCCATGGTAGATTCTTTACTGGCCTCAGTCCATGAAGGGCTTCGCCCATAGTAGATTCTCTGCACTGGCCTCAGTCCATGAAGGGCTTCGCCCATTGTAGATTCTCTGCACTGGCCTCAGTCCATGAAGGGCTTCGCCCATGGTAGATTCTCTGCGCTGGCCTCAGTCCATGAAGGGCTTCGCCCATGGTAGATTCTCTGCACTGGCCTCAGTCCATGAAGGGCTTCGCCCATAGTAGATTCTCTGCACTGGCCTCAGTCCATGAAGGGCTTCGCCCATGGTAGATTCTTTACACTGGCCTCAGTCCATGAAGGGCTTCGCCCATAGTAGATTCTCTGCACTGGCCTCAGTCCATGAAGGGCTTCGCCCATAGTAGATTCTCTGCACTGGCCTCAGTCCATGAAGGGCTTCGAACATAGTAGATTCTCTGCACTGGCCTCAGTCCATGAAGGGCTTCGCCCATAGTAGATTCTCTGCACTGGCCTCAGTCCATGAAGGGCTTCGCCCATGGTAGATTCTTTACTGGCCTCAGTCCATGAAGGGCTTCGCCCATGGTAGATTCTTTACACTGGCCTCAGTTCATGAAGGGCTTCGCCCATAGGAGATCCTCTGCACTGGCCTCAGTCCATGAAGGGCTTCGCCCATAGTAGATTCTCTGCACTGGCCTCAGTCCATGAAGGGCTTCGCCCATGGTAGATTCTTTACACTGGCCTAAGTCCATGAAGGGCTTCGCCCGTGGTAGATTCTTTACACTGGCCTCAGTCCATGAAGGGCTTCGCCCATAGGAGATCCTCTGCACTGGCCTCAGTCCATGAAGGGCTTCGCCCATAGTAGATTCTCTGCACTGGCCTCAGTCCATGAAGGGCTTCGCCCATAGTAGATTCTCTGCACTGGCCTCAGTCCATGAAGGGCTTCGCCCATGGTAGATTCTTTACACTGGCCTAAGTCCATGAAGGGCTTCGCCCGTGGTAGATTCTTTACACTGGCCTCAGTCCATGAAGGGCTTCGCCCATAGTAGATTCTCTGCACTGGCCTCAGTCCATGAAGGGCTTCGCCCATAGTAGATTCTCTGCGCTGGCCTCAGTCCATGAAGGGCTTCGGCCATGGTAGATTCTCTGCGCTGGCCTCAGTCCATGAAGGGCTTCGCCCATAGTAGATTCTCTGCACTGGCCTCAGTCCATGAAGGGCTTCGCCCATGGTAGATTCTTTACACTGGCCTCAGTCCATGAAGGGCTTCGCCCATGGTAGATTCTTTACTGGCCTCAGTCCATGAAGGGCTTCGCCCATAGTAGATTCTCTGCACTGGCCTCAGTCCATGAAGGGCTTCGCCCATAGTAGATTCTCTGCACTGGCCTCAGTCCATGAAGGGCTTCGCCCATAGTAGATTCTCTGCGCTGGCCTCAGTCCATGAAGGGCTTCGCCCACAGTAGATTCTCTGCACTGGCCTCAGTCCATGAAGGGCTTCGCCCATGGTAGATTATTTACACTGGCCTCAGTCCATGAAGGGCTTCGCCCATAGTAGATTCTCTGCGCTGGCCTCAGTCCATGAAGGGCTTCGGCCATGGTAGATTCTCTGCGCTGGCCTCAGTCCATGAAGGGCTTCGCCCATAGTAGATTCTCTGCACTGGCCTCAGTCCATGAAGGGCTTCGCCCATGGTAGATTCTTTACACTGGCCTCAGTCCATGAAGGGCTTCGCCCATGGTAGATTCTTTACTGGCCTCAGTCCATGAAGGGCTTCGCCCATAGTAGATTCTCTGCACTGGCCTCAGTCCATGAAGGGCTTCGCCCATAGTAGATTCTCTGCACTGGCCTCAGTCCATGAAGGGCTTCGCCCATAGTAGATTCTCTGCACTGGCCTCATTCCATGAAGGGCTTCGCCCATGGTAGATTCTTTACTGGCCTCAGTCCATGAAGGGCTTCGCCCATAGGAGATCCTCTGCACTGGCCTCAGTCCATGAAGGGCTTCGCCCATAGTAGATTCTCTGCACTGGCCTCAGTCCATGAAGGGCTTCGCCCATGGTAGATTCTTTACACTGGCCTCAGTCCATGAAGGGCTTCGCCCATAGTAGATTCTCTGCGCTGGCCTCAGTCCATGAAGGGCTTCGGCCATGGTAGATTCTCTGCGCTGGCCTCAGTCCATGAAGGGCTTCACCCATGGTAGATTCTCTGCACTGGCCTCAGTCCATGAAGGGCTTCGCCCATGGTAGATTCTCTGCGCTGGCCTCAGTCCATGAAGCGCTTCGCCCATGGTAGATTCTTTACACTGGAATCAGTTCATGAAGGGCTTCGCCCATAGGAGATCCTCTGCACTGGCCTCAGTCCATGAAGGGCTTCGCCCATAGTAGATTCTCTGCACTGGCCTCAGTCCATGAAGGGCTTCGCCCATGGTAGATTCTTTACACTGGCCTAAGTCCATGAAGGGCTTCGCCCGTGGTAGATTCTTTACACTGGCCTCAGTCCATGAAGGGCTTCGCCCATAGTAGGTTCTCTGCACTGGCCTCAGTCCATGAAGGGCTTCGCCCATAGTAGATTCTCTGCACTGGCCTCAGTCCATGAAGGGCTTCGCCCATAGTAGATTCTCTGCACTGGCCTCAGTCCATGAAGGGCTTCGCCCATAGTAGATTCTCTGCACTGGCCTCATTCCATGAAGGGCTTCGCCCATAGTAGATTCTCTGCACTGGCCTCAGTCCATGAAGGGCTTCGCCCATAGTAGATTCTCTGCACTGGCCTCAGTCCATGAAGGGCTTCGCCCATAGTAGATTCTCTGCACTGGCCTCAGTCCTAGAAGGGCTTCGCCCATGGTAGATTCTTTACACTGGCCTCAGTCCATGAAGGGCTTCGCCCATAGTAGATTCTCTGCACTGGCCTCAGTCAATGAAGGGCTTCGCCCATAGTAGATTCTCTGCACTGGCCTCAGTCCATGAAGGGCTTCGCCCATAGTAGATTCTCTGCACTGGCCTCAGTCCATGAAGGTCTTCGCCCATAGTAGATTCTCTGCACTGGCCTCAGTCTATGAAGGGCTTCGCCCATAGTAGATTCTCTGCACTGGTCTCAGTCCATGAAGGGCTTCGCCCACAGTAGATTCTCTGCACTGGCCTCAGTCCATGAAGGGCTTCGCCCATGGTAGATTCTTTACACTGGCCTCAGTCCATGAAGGGCTTCGCCCATAGGAGATCCTCTGCACTGGCCTCAGTCCATGAAGGGCTTCGCCCATAGTAGATTCTCTGCACTGGCCTCAGTCCATGAAGGGCTTCGCCCATGGTAGATTCTTTACACTGGCCTCAGTTCATGAAGGGCTTCGCCCATAGTAGATTCTCTGCACTGGCCTCAGTCCATGAAGGGCTTCGCCCATAGTAGATTCTCTGCACTGGCCTCAGTCCATGAAGGGCTTCGCCCATTGTAGATTCTCTGCACTGGCCTCAGTCCATGAAGGGCTTCGCCCATGGTAGATTCTCTGCGCTGGCCTCAGTCCATGAAGGGCTTCGCCCATGGTAGATTCTCTGCACTGGCCTCAGTCCATGAAGGGCTTCGCCCATGGTAGATTCTCTGCGCTGGCCTCAGTCCATGAAGGGCTTCGCCCATAGTAGATTCTCTGCACTGGCCTCAGTCCATGAAGGGCTTCGCCCATGGTAGATTCTTTACACTGGCCTCAGTCCATGAAGGGCTTCGCCCATGGTAGATTCTTTACTGGCCTCAGTCCATGAAGGGCTTCGCCCATAGTAGATTCTCTGCACTGGCCTCAGTCCATGAAGGGCTTCGCCCATAGTAGATTCTCTGCACTGGCCTCAGTCCATGAAGGGCTTCGCCCATGGTAGATTCTTTACACTGGCCTCAGTCCATGAAGGGCTTCGCCCATAGTAGATTCTCTGCACTGGCCTCAGTCCATGAAGGGCTTCGCCCATAGTAGATTCTCTGCACTGGCCTCAGTCCATGAAGGGCTTCGAACATAGTAGATTCTCTGCACTGGCCTCAGTCCATGAAGGGCTTCGCCCATAGTAGATTCTCTGCACTGGCCTCAGTCCATGAAGGGCTTCGCCCATGGTAGATTCTTTACTGGCCTCAGTCCATGAAGGGCTTCGCCCATGGTAGATTCTTTACACTGGCCTCAGTTCATGAAGGGCTTCGCCCATAGGAGATCCTCTGCACTGGCCTCAGTCCATGAAGGGCTTCGCCCATAGTAGATTCTCTGCACTGGCCTCAGTCCATGAAGGGCTTCGCCCATGGTAGATTCTTTACACTGGCCTAAGTCCATGAAGGGCTTCGCCCGTGGTAGATTCTTTACACTGGCCTCAGTCCATGAAGGGCTTCGCCCATAGGAGATCCTCTGCACTGGCCTCAGTCCATGAAGGGCTTCGCCCATAGTAGATTCTCTGCACTGGCCTCAGTCCATGAAGGGCTTCGCCCATAGTAGATTCTCTGCACTGGCCTCAGTCCATGAAGGGCTTCGCCCATGGTAGATTCTTTACACTGGCCTAAGTCCATGAAGGGCTTCGCCCGTGGTAGATTCTTTACACTGGCCTCAGTCCATGAAGGGCTTCGCCCATAGTAGATTCTCTGCACTGGCCTCAGTCCATGAAGGGCTTCGCCCATAGTAGATTCTCTGCGCTGGCCTCAGTCCATGAAGGGCTTCGGCCATGGTAGATTCTCTGCGCTGGCCTCAGTCCATGAAGGGCTTCGGCCATGGTAGATTCTCTGCGCTGGCCTCAGTCCATGAAGGGCTTCACCCATGGTAGATTCTCTGCACTGGCCTCAGTCCATGAAGGGCTTCGCCCATGGTAGATTCTCTGCGCTGGCCTCAGTCCATGAAGCGCTTCGCCCATGGTAGATTCTTTACACTGGCCTCAGTTCATGAAGGGCTTCGCCCATAGGAGATCCTCTGCACTGGCCTCAGTCCATGAAGGGCTTCGCCCATAGTAGATTCTCTGCACTGGCCTCAGTCCATGAAGGGCTTCGCCCATGGTAGATTCTTTACACTGGCCTAAGTCCATGAAGGGCTTCGCCCGTGGTAGATTCTTTACACTGGCCTCAGTCCATGAAGGGCTTCGCCCATAGTAGGTTCTCTGCACTGGCCTCAGTCCATGAAGGGCTTCGCCCATAGTAGATTCTCTGCACTGGCCTCAGTCCATGAAGGGCTTCGCCCATAGTAGATTCTCTGCACTGGCCTCAGTCCATGAAGGGCTTCGCCCATAGTAGATTCTCTGCACTGGCCTCATTCCATGAAGGGCTTCGCCCATGGTAGATTCTTTACTGGCCTCAGTCCATGAAGGGCTTCGCCCATGGTAGATTCTTTACACTGGCCTCAGTTCATGAAGGGCTTCGCCCATAGGAGATCCTCTGCACTGGCCTCAGTCCATGAAGGGCTTCGCCCATAGTAGATTCTCTGCACTGGCCTCAGTCCATGAAGGGCTTCGCCCATAGTAGATTCTCTGCACTGGCCTCAGTCCATGAAGGGCTTCGCCCATAGTAGATTCTCTGCACTGGCCTCAGTCCATGAAGGGCTTCGCCCATGGTAGATTCTTTACACTGGCCTCAGTCCATGAAGGGCTTCGCCCATAGTAGATTCTCTGCACTGGCCTCAGTCCATGAAGGGCTTCGCCCATAGTAGATTCTCTGCACTGGCCTCAGTCCATGAAGGGCTTCGCCCATAGTAGATTCTCTGCACTGGCCTCAGTCCATGAAGGGCTTCGCCCATGGTAGATTCTTTACACTGGCCTCAGTCCATGAAGGGCTTCGCCCATGGTAGATTCTTTACTGGCCTCAGTCCATGAAGGGCTTCGCCCATAGTAGATTCTCTGCACTGGCCTCAGTCAATGAAGGGCTTCGTCCATAGTAGATTCTCTGCACTGGCCTCAGTCCATGAAGGGCTTCGCCCATAGTAGATTCTCTGCACTGGCCTCAGTCCATGAAGGGCTTCGCCCATGGTAGATTCTCTGCGCTGGCCTCAGTCCATGAAGGGCTTCGCCCATGGTAGATTCTCTGCACTGGCCTCAGTCCATGAAGGGCTTCGCCCATAGTAGATTCTCTGCACTGGCCTCAGTCCATGAAGGGCTTCGCCCATGGTAGATTCTTTACACTGGCCTCAGTCCATGAAGGGCTTCGCCCATAGTAGATTCTCTGCACTGGCCTCAGTCAATGAAGGGCTTCGCCCATAGTAGATTCTCTGCACT
>CAJSMF010000039.1:0-29839 GCA_907269125.1 Eristalis pertinax | reverse complement strand
AGGCCAGTGTAAAGAATCTACCATGGGCGAAGCCCTTCATGGACTGAGGCCAGTGTAAAGAATCGACCATGGGCGAAGCCCTTCATGGACTGAGGCCAGTGTAAAGAATCTACCATGGGCGAAGCCCTTCATGGACTGAGGCCAGTGTAAAGAATCTACCATGGGCGAAGCCCTTCATGAGGCCAGTGTAAAGAATCTACCATGGGCGAAGCCCTTCATGGACTGAGGCCAGTGCAGAGAATCTACTAGGGGCGAAGCCTTCATCGACTGAGGCCAGTGTAAAGAATCTACCATGGGCGAAGCCCTTCATGGACTGAGGCCAGTGCAGAGAATCTACTAGGGGCGAAGCCTTCATCGACTGAGGCCAGTGTAAAGAATCTACCATGGGCGAAGCCCTTCATGGACTGAGGCCAGTGTAAAGAATCTACCATGGGCGAAGCCCTTCATGGACTGAGGCCAGTGTAAAGAATCTACCATGGGCGAAGCCCTTCATGAGGCCAGTGTAAAGAATCTACCATGGGCGAAGCCCTTCATGGACTGAGGCCAGTGCAGAGAATCTACTAGGGGCGAAGCCTTCATCGACTGAGGCCAGTGTAAAGAATCTACCATGGGCGAAGCCCTTCATGGACTGAGGCCAGTGTAAAGAATCTACCATGGGCGAAGCCCTTCATGGACTGAGGCCAGTGTAAAGAATCTACCATGGGCGAAGCCCTTCATGGACTGAGGCCAGTGCAGAGAATCTACTAGGGGCGAAGCCTTCATCGACTGAGGCCAGTGTAAAGAATCTACCATGGGCGAAGCCCTTCATGGACTGAGGCCAGTGCAGAGAATCTACTAGGGGCGAAGCCTTCATCGACTGAGGCCAGTGTAAAGAATCTACCATGGGCGAAGCCCTTCATGGACTGAGGCCAGTGTAAAGAATCTACCATGGGCGAAGCCCTTCATGGACTGAGGCCAGTGTAAAGAATCTACCATGGGCGAAGCCCTTCATGAGGCCAGTGTAAAGAATCTACCATGGGCGAAGCCCTTCATGGACTGAGGCCAGTGCAGAGAATCTACTAGGGGCGAAGCCTTCATCGACTGAGGCCAGTGTAAAGAATCTACCATGGGCGAAGCCCTTCATGGACTGAGGCCAGTGTAAAGAATCTACCATGGGCGAAGCCCTTCATGGACTGAGGCCAGTGTAAAGAATCTACCATGGGCGAAGCCCTTCATGTATTGAGGCCAGTGTAAAGAATCTACCATGGGCGAAGCCCTTCATGGACTGAGGCCAGTGTAAAGAATCTACCATGGGCGAAGCCCTTCATGTATTGAGGCCAGTGTAAAGAATCTACCATGGGCGAAGCCCTTCATGGACTGAGGCCAGTGTAAAGAATCTACCATGGGCGAAGCCCTTCATGGACTGAGGCCAGTGTAAAGAATCTACCATGGGCGAAGCCCTTCATGGACTAAGGCCAGTGTAAAGAATCTACCATGGGCGAAGCCCTTCATGGACTGAGGATAGTGTAAAGAATCTACCATGGGCGAAGCCCTTCATGTATTGAGGCCAGTGTAAAGAATCTACCATGGGCGAAGCCCTTCATGGACTGAGGCCAGTGTAAAGAATCTACCATGGGCGAAGCCCTTCATGTATTGAGGCCAGTGTAAAGAATCTACCATGGGCGAAGCCCTTCATGGACTGAGGCCAGTGTAAAGAATCTACCATGGGCGAAGCCCTTCATGGACTGAGGCCAGTGCAGAGAATCTACTAGGGGCGAAGCCTTCATCGACTGAGGCCAGTGTAAAGAATCTACCATGGGCGAAGCCCTTCATGGACTGAGGCCAGTGCAGAGAATCTACTAGGGGCGAAGCCTTCATCGACTGAGGCCAGTGTAAAGAATCTACCATGGGCGAAGCCCTTCATGGACTGAGGCCAGTGTAAAGAATCTACCATGGGCGAAGCCCTTCATGGACTGAGGCCAGTGTAAAGAATCTACCATGGGCGAAGCCCTTCATGGACTGAGGCCAGTGCAGAGAATCTACTAGGGGCGAAGCCTTCATCGACTGAGGCCAGTGTAAAGAATCTACCATGGGCGAAGCCCTTCATGGACTGAGGCCAGTGCAGAGAATCTACTAGGGGCGAAGCCTTCATCGACTGAGGCCAGTGTAAAGAATCTACCATGGGCGAAGCCCTTCATGGACTGAGGCCAGTGTAAAGAATCTACCATGGGCGAAGCCCTTCATGGACTGAGGCCAGTGTAAAGAATCTACCATGGGCGAAGCCCTTCATGAGGCCAGTGTAAAGAATCTACCATGGGCGAAGCCCTTCATGGACTGAGGCCAGTGCAGAGAATCTACTAGGGGCGAAGCCTTCATCGACTGAGGCCAGTGTAAAGAATCTACCATGGGCGAAGCCCTTCATGGACTGAGGCCAGTGTAAAGAATCTACCATGGGCGAAGCCCTTCATGGACTGAGGCCAGTGTAAAGAATCTACCATGGGCGAAGCCCTTCATGGACTGAGGCCAGTGCAGAGAATCTACTAGGGGCGAAGCCTTCATCGACTGAGGCCAGTGTAAAGAATCTACCATGGGCGAAGCCCTTCATGGACTGAGGCCAGTGTAAAGAATCTACCATGGGCGAAGCCCTTCATGGACTGAGGCCAGTGTAAAGAATCTACCATGGGCGAAGCCCTTCATGTATTGAGGCCAGTGTAAAGAATCTACCATGGGCGAAGCCCTTCATGGACTGAGGCCAGTGTAAAGAATCTACCATGGGCGAAGCCCTTCATGTATTGAGGCCAGTGTAAAGAATCTACCATGGGCGAAGCCCTTCATGGACTGAGGCCAGTGTAAAGAATCTACCATGGGCGAAGCCCTTCATGGACTGAGGCCAGTGTAAAGAATCTACCATGGGCGAAGCCCTTCATGGACTAAGGCCAGTGTAAAGAATCTACCATGGGCGAAGCCCTTCATGGACTGAGGCCAGTGTAAAGAATCTACCATGGGCGAACCCCTTCATTGACTGAGGCCAGTGTAAAGCATCTACCATGGGCGAAGCCCTTCATGGACTGAGGCCAGTGTAAAGAATCTACCATGGGCGAAGCCCTTCATGTACTGAGGCCAGTGTAAAGAATCTACCATGGGCGAAGCCCTTCATGGACTGAGGCCAGTGTAAAGAATCTACCATGGGCGAAGCCCTTCATGGACTGAGGCCAGTGCAGAAAATCTACTATGGGCGAAGCCCTTCATGGACTGAGGCCAGTGTAAAGAATCTACCATGGGCGAAGCCCTTCATGGACTGAGGCCAGTGTAAAGAATCTACCATGGGCGAAGCCCTTCATGGACTGAGGCCAGTGCAGAGAATCTACTATGGGCGAAGCCCTTCATGGACTGAGGCCAGTGTAAAGAATCTACCATGGGCGAAGCCCTTCATGGACTGAGGATAGTGTAAAGAATCTACCATGGGCGAAGCCCTTCATGTATTGAGGCCAGTGTAAAGAATCTACCATGGGCGAAGCCCTTCATGGACTGAGGCCAGTGTAAAGAATCTACCATGGGCGAAGCCCTTCATGTATTGAGGCCAGTGTAAAGAATCTACCATGGGCGAAGCCCTTCATGGACTGAGGCCAGTGTAAAGAATCTACCATGGGCGAAGCCCTGCATGGACTGAGGCCAGTGCAGAGAATCTACTATGGGCGAAACCCTTCATGGACTGAGGCCAGTGTAAAGAATCTACCATGGGCGAAGCCCTTCATGGACTGAGGCCAGTGTAAAGAATCTACCATGGGCGAAGCCCTTCATGGACTGAGGCCAGTGTAAAGAATCTACCATGGGCGAAGCCCTTCATGGACTGAGGCCAGTGTAAAGAATCTACCATGGGCGAAGCCCTTCATGGACTGAGGCCAGTGTAAAGAATCTACCATGGGCGAAGCCCTTCATGGACTGAGGCCAGTGTAAAGAATCGACCATGGGCGAAGCCCTTCATGGACTGAGGCCAGTGTAAAGAATCTACCATGGGCGAAGAACTTCATGGACTGAGGCCAGTGCAGAGAATCTACTATGGGCGAAGCCCTTCATGGACTGAGGCCAGTGTAAAGAATCTACCATGGGCGAAGCCCTTCATGGACTGAGGCCAGTGTAAAGAATCTACCATGGGCGAAGCCCTTCATGTACTGAGGCCAGTGTAAAGAATCTACCATGGGCGAAGCCCTTCATGGACCGAGGCCAGTGTAAAGAATCTACTATGGGCGAAGCCCTTCATGGACTGAGGCCAGTGTGAAGAATCTACCATGGGCGAAGCCCTTCATGGACTGAGGCCAGTGTAAAGAATCTACCATGGGCGAAGCCCTTCATGGACTGAGGCCAGTGCAGAAAATCTACTATGGGCGAAGCCCTTCATGGACTGAGGCCAGTGTAAAGAATCTACCATGGGCGAAGCCCTTCATGGACTGAGGCCAGTGTAAAGAATCTACCATGGGCGAAGCCCTTCATGGACTGAGGCCAGTGCAGAGAATCTTTTATGGGCGAAGCCCTTCATGGACTGAGGCCAGTGTAAAGAATCTACCATGGGCGAAGCCCTTCATGGACTGAGGATAGTGTAAAGAATCTACCATGGGCGAAGCCCTGCATGTATTGAGGCCAGTGTAAAGAATCTACCATGGGCGAAGCCCTTCATGGACTGAGGCCAGTGTAAAGAATCTACCATGGGCGAAGCCCTTCATGGACTGAGGCCAGTGCAGAGAATCTACTATGGGCGAAGCCCTTCATGGACTGAGGCCAGTGTAAAGAATCTACCATGGGCGAAGCCCTTCATGGACTGAGGCCAGTGTAAATAATCTACCATGGGCGAAGCCCTTCATGGACTGAGGCCAGTGTAAAGAATCTACCATGGGCGAAGCCCTTCATGTATTGAGGCCAGTGTAAAGAATCTACCATGGGCGAAGCCCTTCATGGACTGAGGCCAGTGCAGAGAATCTACTATGGGCGAAGCCCTTCATGGACTGAGGCCAGTGTAAAGAATCTACCATGGGCGAAGCCCTTCATGGACTGAGGCCAGTGTAAAGAATCTACCATGGGCGAAGCCCTTCATGTATTGAGGCCAGTGTAAAGAATCTACCATGGGCGAAGCCCTTCATGGACTGAGGCCAGTGTAAAGAATCTACCATGGGCGAAGCCCTTCATGGACTGAGGCCAGTGCAGAGAATCTACTATGGGCGAAGCCCTTCATGGACTGAGGCCAGTGTAAAGAATCTACCATGGGCGAAGCCCTTCATGGACTGAGGCCAGTGTAAAGAATCTACCATGGGCGAAGCCCTTCATGGACTGAGGCCAGTGTAAAGAATCTACCATGGGCGAAGCCCTTCATGGACTGAGGCCAGTGTAAAGAATCTACCATGGGCGAAGCCCTTCATGGACTGAGGCCAGTGCAGAGAATCTACTATGGGCGAAGCCCTTCATGGACTGAGGCCAGTGTAAAGAATCTACCATGGGCGAAGAACTTCATGGACTGAGGCCAGTGTAAAGAATCTACCATGGGCGAAGCCCTTCATGGACTGAGGCCAGTGTAAAGCCTCTACCATGGGCGAAGCCCTTCATGGACTGAGGCCAGTGTAAAGAATCTACCATGGGCGAACCCCTTCATGGACTGAGGCCAGTGTAAAGAATCTACCATGGGCGAAGCCCTTCATGGACTGAGGCCAGTGTAAAGAATCTACCATGGGCGAAGCCCTTCATGGACTGAGGCCAGTGTAAAGAATCTACCATGTACGAAGCCCTTCATGGACTGAGGCCAGTGTAAAGAATCTACCATGGGCGAAGCCCTTCATGGACTGAGGCCAGTGTAAAAAATCTACCATGGGCGAAGCCCTTCATCGACTGAGGCCAGTGTAAAGAATCTACCATGTACGAAGCCCTTCATGTATTGAGGCCAGTGTAAAGAATCTACCATGGGCGAAGCCCTTCATGGACTGAGGCCAGTGTAAAGAATCTACCATGGGCGAAGCCCTTCATGGACTGAGGCCAGTATAAAGAATCTACCATGGGCGAAGCCCTTCATGGACTGAGGCCAGTGTAAAGAATCTACCATGGGCGAAGCCCTTCATTGACTGATTCCAGTGTGAAGAATCTACCATGGGCGAAGCCCTTCATGGACTGAGGCCAGTGTAAAGAATCTACCATGGGCGAAGCCCTTCATGGACTGAGGCCAGTGTAAAGAATCTACCATGGGCGAAGCCCTTCATGGACTGAGGCCAGTATAAAGAATCTACCATGGGCGAAGCCCTTCATGGACTGAGGCCAGTGTAAAGAATCTATCATGGGCGAACCCCTTCATGGACTGAGGCCAGTGTAAAGAATCTACCATGGGCGAAGCCCTTCATGGACTGAGGCCAGTGTAAAGAATCTACCATGGGCGAAGCCCTTCACGGACTGAGGCCAGTGTAAAGAATCTACCATGGGCGAAGCCCTTCATGGACTGAGGCCAGTGTCAAGAATCTATCATGGGCGAACCCCTTCATTGACTGATTCCAGTGTAAAGCATCTACCATGGGCGAAGCCCTTCATGGACTGAGGCCAGTGTAAAGAATCTACCATGGGCGAAGCCCTTCATGGACTGAGGCCAGTGTAAAGAATCTACCATGGGCGAAGCCCTTCATGGACTGAGGCCAGTGTAAAGAATCTACCATGGGCGAAGCCCTTCATGGACTGAGGCCAGTGTAAAGAATCTACCATGGGCGAAGCCCTTCATGGACTGAGGCCAGTCTAAAGAATCTACCATGGGCGAAGCCGTTCATGGACTGAGGCCAGTGTAAAGAATCTATCATGGGCGAACCTCTTCATTGACTGATTCCAGTGTAAAGCATCTACCATGGGCGAAGCCCTTCATGGACTGAGGCCAGTGTAAAGAATCTACCATGGGCGAAGCCCTTCATGGACTGAGGCCAGTGTAAAGAATCTACCATGGGCGAAGCCCTTCATGGACTGAGGCCAGTGTAAAGAATCTACCATGGGCGAAGCCCTTCATGGACTGAGGCCAGTGTAAAGAATCTACCATGGGCGAAGCCCTTCATGGACTGAGGCCAGTGTAAAGAATCTATCATGGGCGAACCTCTTCATTGACTGATTCCAGTGTAAAGCATCTACCATGGGCGAAGCCCTTCATGGACTGAGGCCAGTGTAAAGAATCTACCATGGGCGAAGCCCTTCATGGACTGAGGCCAGTGTCAAGAATCTACCATGGACGAAGCCCTTCATGGACTGAGGCCAGTGTGAAGAATCTACCATGGGCGAAGCCCTTCATGGACTGAGGCCAGTGTAAAGAATCTACCATGGGCGAAGCCCTTCATGGACTGAGGCCAGTATAAAGAATCTACCGTGGGCGAAGCCCTTCATGGACTGAGGCCAGTGTAAAGAATCTATCATGGGCGAACCCCTTCATTGACTGATTCCAGTGTAAAGCATCTACCATGGGCGAAGCCCTTCATGGACTGAGGCCAGTGTAAAGAATCTACCATGGGCGAAGCCCTTCATGGACTGAGGCCAGTGTAAAGAATCTACCATGGGCGAAGCCCTTCATGGACTGAGGCCAGTGTAAAGAATCTACCATGGGCGAAGCCCTTCATGGACTGAGGCCAGTGTAAAGAATCTACCATGGGCGAAGCCCTTCATGGACTGAGGCCAGTCTAAAGAATCTACCATGGGCGAAGCCCTTCATGGACTGAGGCCAGTGTAAAGAATCTATCATGGGCGAACCTCTTCATTGACTGATTCCAGTGTAAAGCATCTACCATGGGCGAAGCCCTTCATGGACTGAGGCCAGTGTAAAGAATCTACCATGGGCGAAGCCCTTCATGGACTGAGGCCAGTGTAAAGAATCTACCATGGGCGAAGCCCTTCATGGACTGAGGCCAGTGTAAAGAATCTACCATGGGCGAAGCCCTTCATGGACTGAGGCCAGTCTAAAGAATCTACCATGGGCGAAGCCCTTCATGGACTGAGGCCAGTGTAAAGAATCTATCATGGGCGAACCTCTTCATTGACTGATTCCAGTGTAAAGCATCTACCATGGGCGAAGCCCTTCATGGACTGAGGCCAGTGTAAAGAATCTACCATGGGCGAAGCCCTTCATGGACTGAGGCCAGTGTAAAGAATCTACCATGGGCGAAGCCCTTCATGGACTGAGGCCAGTCTAAAGAATCTACCATGGGCGAAGCCGTTCATGGACTGAGGCCAGTGTAAAGAATCTATCATGGGCGAACCTCTTCATTGACTGATTCCAGTGTAAAGCATCTACCATGGGCGAAGCCCTTCATGGACTGAGGCCAGTGTAAAGAATCTACCATGGGCGAAGCCCTTCATGGACTGAGGCCAGTGTAAAGAATCTACCATGGGCGAAGCCCTTCATGGACTGAGGCCAGTGTAAAGAATCTACCATGGGCGAAGCCCTTCATGGACTGAGGCCAGTGTAAAGAATCTACCATGGGCGAAGCCCTTCATGGACTGAGGCCAGTGTAAAGAATCTATCATGGGCGAACCTCTTCATTGACTGATTCCAGTGTAAAGCATCTACCATGGGCGAAGCCCTTCATGGACTGAGGCCAGTGTAAAGAATCTACCATGGGCGAAGCCCTTCATGGACTGAGGCCAGTGTCAAGAATCTACCATGGACGAAGCCCTTCATGGACTGAGGCCAGTGTGAAGAATCTACCATGGGCGAAGCCCTTCATGGACTGAGGCCAGTGTAAAGAATCTACCATGGGCGAAGCCCTTCATGGACTGAGGCCAGTATAAAGAATCTACCATGGGCGAAGCCCTTCATGGACTGAGGCCAGTGTAAAGAATCTATCATGGGCGAACCCCTTCATTGACTGATTCCAGTGTAAAGCATCTACCATGGGCGAAGCCCTTCATGGACTGAGGCCAGTGTAAAGAATCTACCATGGGCGAAGCCCTTCATGGACTGAGGCCAGTGTAAAGAATCTACCATGGGCGAAGCCCTTCATGGACTGAGGCCAGTGTAAAGAATCTACCATGGGCGAAGCCCTTCATGGACTGAGGCCAGTGTAAAGAATCTACCATGGGCGAAGCCCTTCATGGACTGAGGCCAGTCTAAAGAATCTACCATGGGCGAAGCCCTTCATGGACTGAGGCCAGTGTAAAGAATCTATCATGGGCGAACCTCTTCATTGACTGATTCCAGTGTAAAGCATCTACCATGGGCGAAGCCCTTCATGGACTGAGGCCAGTGTAAAGAATCTACCATGGGCGAAGCCCTTCATGGACTGAGGCCAGTGTAAAGAATCTACCATGGGCGAAGCCCTTCATGGACTGAGGCCAGTGTAAAGAATCTACCATGGGCGAAGCCCTTCATGGACTGAGGCCAGTGTAAAGAATCTACCATGGGCGAAGCCCTTCATGGACTGAGGCCAGTGTCAAGAATCTACCATGGACGAAGCCCTTCATGGACTGAGGCCAGTGTGAAGAATCTACCATGGGCGAAGCCCTTCATGGACTGAGGCCAGTGTAAAGAATCTACCATGGGCGAAGCCCTTCATGGACTGAGGCCAGTGTAAAGAATCTACCATGGGCGAAGCCCTTCATGGACTGAGGCCAGTGTAAAGAATCTACCATGGGCGAAGCCCTTCATGGACTGAGGCCAGTGTAAAGAATCTACCATGGGCGAAGCCCTTCATGGACTGAGGCCAGTGTAAAGAATCTACCATGGGCGAAGCCCTTCATGGACTGAGGCCAGTGTAAAGAATCTACCATGGGCGAAGCCCTTCATGGACTGAGGCCAGTGTAAAGAATCTACCATGGGCGAAGCCCTTCATGGACTGAGGCCAGTGTAAAGAATCTACCATGGGCGAAGCCCTTCATGGACTGAGGCCAGTGTAAAGAATCTTCCATGGGCGAAGCCCTTCATGGACTGAGGCCAGTGTAAAGAATCTACCATGGGCGAACCCCTTCATTGACTGAGGCCAGTGTAAAGCATCTACCATGGGCGAAGCCCTTCATGGACTGAGGCCAGTGTAAAGAATCTACCATGGGCGAAGCCCTTCATGGACTGAGGCCAGTGTAAAGAATCTACCATGGGCGAAGCCCTTCATGGACTGAGGCCAGTGTAAAGAATCTACCATGGGCGAAGCCCTTCATGGACTGAGGCCAGTGTAAAGAATCTTTAATGGGCGAAGCCCTTCATGGACTGAGGCCAGTGTAAAGAATCTACTATGGGCGAAGCCCTTCATGGACTGAGGCCAGTGTAAAGAATCTACCAAGGGCGAACCCCTTCATTGACTGAGGCCAGTGTAAGGCATCTACCATGGGCGAAGCCCTTCATGGACTGAGGCCAGTGTAAAGAATCTACCATGGGCGAAGCCCTTCATGGACTGAGGCCAGTGTAAAGAATCTACCATGGGCGAAGCCCTTCATGGACTGAGGCCAGTGTAAAGAATCTACCATGAGCGAAGCCCTTCATGGACTGAGGCCAGTGTAAAGAATCTACCATGGGCGAAGCCCTTCATGGACTGAGGCCAGTGTAAAGAATCGACCATGGGCGAAGCCCTTCATGGACTGAGGCCAGTGTGAAGAATCTACCATGGGCGAAGCCCTTCATGGACTGAGGCCAGTGTAAAGAATCTACCATGGGCGAAGCCCTTCATGGACTGAGGCCAGTGTAAAGAATCTACCATGGGCGAAGCCCTTCATGGACTGAGGCCAGTGTAAAGAATCTACCATGGGCGAAGCCCTTCATGTATTGAGGCCAGTGTAAAGAATCTACCATGGGCGAAGCCCTTCATGGACTGAGGCCAGTGTAAAGAATCTACCATGGGCGAAGCCCTTCATGGACTGAGGCCAGTGTAAAGAATCTACCATGGGCGAAGCCCTTCATGGACTGAGGCCAGTGTAAAGAATCTACCATGGGCGAAGCCCTTCATGGACTGAGGCCAGTGTAAAGAATCTACCATGGGCGAAGCCCTTCATGGACTGAGGCCAGTGCAGAGAATCTACTACGGGCGAAGCCCTTCATGGACTGAGGCCAGTGTAAGGAATCTACCATGGGCGAAGCCCTTCATGGACTGAGGCCAGTGTAAAGAATCTACCATGGGCGAAGCCCTTCATGGACTGAGGCCAGTGCAGAGAATCTACTATGGGCGAAGCCCTTCATGGACTGAGGCCAGTGTAAAGAATCTACCATGGGCGAAGAACTTCATGGACTGAGGCCAGTGTAAAGAATCTACCATTGGCGAAGCCCTTCATGGACTGAGGCCAGTGTAAAGAATCTACCATGGGCGAAGCCCTTCATGGACTGAGGCCAGTGTAAAGAATCTACCATGGGCGAAGCCCTTCATGGACTGAGGCCAGTGTAAAGAATCTACCATGGGCGAAGCCCTTCATGGACTGAGGCCAGTGTAAAGAATCTACCATGGGCGAATCCCTTCATGGACTGAGGCCAGTGTAAAGAATCTACCATGGGCGAAGCCCTTCATTGACTGAGGCCAGTGTAAAGAATCTACCATGGGCGAACCCCTTCATTGACTGAGGCCAGTGTAAAGCATCTACCATGGGCGAAGCCCTTCATGGACTGAGGCCAGTGTAAAGAATCTACCATGGGCGAAGCCCTTCATGGACTGAGGCCAGTGTAAAGAATCTACCATGGGCGAAGCCCTTCATGGACTGAGGCCAGTGTAAAGAATCTAGCATGGGCGAAGCCCTTCATGGACTGAGGCCAGTGTAAAGAATCTACCATGGGCGAAGCCCTTCATGGACTGAGGCCAGTGTAAAGCATCTACCATGGGCGAAGCCCTTCATGGACTGAGGCCAGTGTAAAGAATCTACCATGTACGAAGCCCTTCATGTATTGAGGCCAGTGTAAAGAATCTACCATGGGCGAAGCCCTTCATGGACTGAGGCCAGTGTAAAGAATCTACCATGGGCGAATCCCTTCATGGACTGAGGCCAGTGTAAAGAATCTACCATGGGCGAAGCCCTTCATGGACTGAGGCCAGTGTAAAGAATCTACCATGGGCGAAGCCCTTCATGGACTGAGGCCAGTGTAAAGCATCTACCATGGGCGAAGCCCTTCATGGACTGAGGCCAGTGTAAAGAATCTACCATGGGCGAAGCCCTTCATGGACTGAGGCCAGTGTAAAGAATCTACCATGGGCGAAGCCCTTCATGGACTGAGGCCAGTGTAAAGCATCTACCATGGGCGAAGCCCTTCATGGACTGAGGCCAGTGTAAAGAATCTACCATGGGCGAAGCCCTTCATGGACTGAGGCCAGTGTAAAAAATCTACCATGGGCGAAGCCCTTCATGGACTGAGGCCAGTGTAAAGAATCTACCATGGGCGAAGCCCTTCATGGACTGAGGCCAGTGTAAAGAATCTACCATGGGCGAAGCCCTTCATGGACTGAGGCCAGTGTAAAGAATCTACCATGGGCGAAGCCCTTCATGGACTGAGGCCAGTGTAAAGAATCTACCATGGGCGAAGCCCTTCATGGACTGAGGCCAGTGTAAAGCATCTACCATGGGCGAAGCCCTTCATGGACTGAGGCCAGTGTAAAGAATCTACCATGTACGAAGCCCTTCATGTATTGAGGCCAGTGTAAAGAATCTACCATGGGCGAAGCCCTTCATGGACTGAGGCCAGTGTAAAGAATCTACCATGGGCGAAGCCCTTCATGGACTGAGGCCAGTGTAAAGCATCTACCATGGGCGAAGCCCTTCATGGACTGAGGCCAGTGTAAAGAATCTACCATGGGCGAAGCCCTTCATGGACTGAGGCCAGTGTAAAAAATCTACCATGGGCGAAGCCCTTCATGGACTGAGGCCAGTGTAAAGAATCTACCATGTACGAAGCCCTTCATGTATTGAGGCCAGTGTAAAGAATCTACCATGGGCGAAGCCCTTCATGGACTGAGGCCAGTGTAAAGAATCTACCATGGGCGAAGAACTTCATGGACTGAGGCCAGTGTAAAGAATCTACCATGGGCGAAGCCCTTCATGGACTGAGGCCAGTGTAAAGAATCTACCATGGGCGAACCCCTTCATTGACTGAGGCCAGTGTAAAGCATCTACCATGGGCGAAGCCCTTCATGGACTGAGGCCAGTCTAAAGAATCTACCATGGGCGAAGCCCTTCATGGACTGAGGCCAGTGTAAAGAATCTACCATGGGCGAAGCCCTTCATGGACTGAGGCCAGTGTAAAGAATCTACCATGGGCGAAGCCCTTCATGGACTGAGGCCAGTGTAAAGAATCTATCATGGGCGAACCCCTTCATTGACTGATTCCAGTGTAAAGCATCTACCATGGGCGAAGCCCTTCATGGACTGGGGCCAGTGTAAAGAATCTACCATGGGCGAAGCCCTTCATGGACTGAGGCCAGTGTAAAGAATCTACCATGGGCGAAGCCCTTCATGGACTGAGGCCAGTGTAAAGAATCTACCATGGGCGAAGCCCTTCATGGACTGAGGCCAGTGTAAAGAATCTACCATGGGCGAAGCCCTTCATGGACTGAGGCCAGTGTAAAGAATCTACCATGGGCGAAGCCCTTCATGGACTGAGGCCAGTGTAAAGAATCTACCATGGGCGAAGCCCTTCATGGACTGAGGCCAGTGTAAAGAATCTACCATGGGCGAAGCCCTTCATGGACTGAGGCCAGTGTAAAGAATCTACCATGGGCGAAGCCCTTCATGGACTGAGGCCAGTGTAAAGAATCTACCATGGGCGAAGCCCTTCATGGACTGAGGCCAGTGTAAAGAATCTACCATGGGCGAAGAACTTCATGGACTGAGGCCAGTGTAAAGAATCTACCATGGGCGAAGCCCTTCATGGACTGAGGCCAGTGTAAAGAATCTACCATGGGCGAAGCCCTTCATGGACTGAGGCCAGTGTAAAGAATCTACCATGGGCGAACCCCTTCATTGACTGAGGCCAGTGTAAAGCATCTACCATGGGCGAAGCCCTTCATGGACTGAGGCCAGTCTAAAGCATCTACCATGGGCGAAGCCCTTCATGGACTGAGGCCAGTGTAAAGAATCTACCATGGGCGAAGCCCTTCATGGACTGAGGCCAGTGTAAAGAATCTACCATGGGCGAAGCCCTTCATGGACTGAGGCCAGTGTAAAGAATCTACCATGGGCGAAGCCCTTCATGGACTGAGGCCAGTGTAAAGAATCTACCATGGGCGAAGCCCTTCATGGACTGAGGCCAGTGTAAAGAATCTACCATGGGCGAACCCCTTCATTGACTGAGGCCAGTGTAAAGCATCTACCATGGGCGAAGCCCTTCATGGACTGAGGCCAGTGTAAAGAATCTACCATGGGCGAAGCCCTTCATGGACTGAGGCCAGTGTAAAGAATCTACCATGGGCGAACCCCTTCATTGACTGAGGCCAGTGTAAGGCATCTACCATGGGCGAACCCCTTCATTGACTGATTCCAGTGTAAAGCATCTACCATGGGCGAAGCCCTTCATGGACTGGGGCCAGTGTAAAGAATCTACCATGGGCGAAGCCCTTCATGGACTGAGGCCAGTGTAAAGAATCTACCATGGGCGAAGCCCTTCATGGACTGAGGCCAGTGTAAAGAATCTACCATGGGCGAAGCCCTTCATGGACTGAGGCCAGTGTAAAGAATCTACCATGGGCGAAGCCCTTCATGGACTGAGGCCAGTGTAAAGAATCGACCATGGGCGAAGCCCTTCATGGACTGAGGCCAGTGTAAAGAATCTACCATGGGCGAAGCCCTTCATGGACTGAGGCCAGTGTAAAGAATCGACCATGGGCGAAGCCCTTCATGGACTGAGGCCAGTGTAAAGAATCTACCATGGGCGAAGCCCTTCATGGACTGAGGCCAGTGTAAAGCATCTACCATGGGCGAAGCCCTTCATGGACTGAGGCCAGTCTAAAGCATCTACCATGGGCGAAGCCCTTCATGGACTGAGGCCAGTGTAAAGAATCTACCATGGGCGAAGCCCTTCATGGACTGAGGCCAGTGTAAAGAATCTACCATGGGCGAAGCCCTTCATGGACTGAGGCCAGTGTAAAGAATCTACCATGGGCGAAGCCCTTCATGGACTGAGGCCAGTGTAAAGAATCTACCATGGGCGAAGCCCTTCATGGACTGAGGCCAGTGTAAAGAATCTACCATGGGCGAAGCCCTTCATGGACTGAGGCCAGTGTAAAGAATCTACCATGGGCGAAGCCCTTCATGGACTGAGGCCAGTGTAAAGAATCTACCATGGGCGAACCCCTTCATTGACTGAGGCCAGTGTAAGGCATCTACCATGGGCGAAGCCCTTCATGGACTGAGGCCAGTGTAAAGAATCTACCATGGGCGAAGCCCTTCATGGACTGAGGCCAGTGTAAAGAATCTACCATGGGCGAAGCCCTTCATGGACTGAGGCCAGTGTAAAGAATCGACCATGGGCGAAGCCCTTCATGGACTGAGGCCAGTGTGAAGAATCTACCATGGGCGAAGAACTTCATGGACTGAGGACAGCGCAGAGAATCTACTATGGGCGAAGCCCTTCATGGACTGAGGCCAGTGTAAAGAATCTACCATGGGCGAAGCCCTTCATGGACTGAGGCCAGTGTAAAGAATCTACCATGGGCGAAGCCCTTCATGGACTGAGGCCAGTGCAGAGAATCTACTATGGGCGAAGCCCTTCATGGACTGAGGCCAGTGTAAAGAATCTACCATGGGCGAAGCCCTTCATGGACTGAGGCCAGTGTAAAGAATCTACCATGAGCGAAGCCCTTCATGTATTGAGGCCAGTGTAAAGAATCTACAAAGGGCGAAGCCCTTCATGGACTGAGGCCAGTGTAAAGAATCTACCATGGGCGAAGCCCTTCATGTATTGAGGCCAGTGTAAAGAATCTACCATGGGCGAAGCCCTTCATGGACTGAGGCCAGTGTAAAGAATCTACCATGGGCGAAGCCCTTCATGGACTGAGGCCAGTGTAAAGAATCTACCATGGGCGAAGAACTTCATGGACTGAGGACAGCGCAGAGAATCTACTATGGGCGAAGCCCTTCATGGACTGAGGCCAGTGTAAAGAATCTACCATGGGCGAAGCCCTTCATGGACTGAGGCCAGTGTAAAGAATCTACCATGGGCGAAGCCCTTCATGTATTGAGGCCAGTGTAAAGAATCTACAAAGGGCGAAGCCCTTCATGGACTGAGGCCAGTGTAAAGAATCTACCATGGGCGAAGCCCTTCATGTATTGAGGCCAGTGTAAAGAATCTACCATGGGCGAAGGCCTTCATGGACTGAGGCCAGTGTAAAGAATCTACCATGGGCGAAGAACTTCATGGACTGAGGCCAGTGTAAAGAATCTACCATGGGCGAAGCCCTTCATGGACTGAGTCCAGTGTAAAGAATCTACCATGGGCGAAGCCCTTCATGGACTGAGGCCAGTGTAAAGAATCTACCATGGGCGAACCCCTTCATTGACTGATTCCAGTGTAAAGCATCTACCATGGGCGAAGCCCTTCATGGACTGAGGCCAGTGTAAAGAATCTACCATGGGCGAAGCCCTTCATGGACTGAGGCCAGTGTAAAGAATCTACCATGGGCGAAGCCCTTCATGGACTGAGGCCAGTGTAAAGAATCTACCATGGGCGAAGCCCTTCATGGACTGAGGCCAGTGTAAAGAATCTACCATGGGCGAAGCCCTTCATGGACTGAGGCCAGTGTAAAGAATCTACCATGGGCGAAGCCCTTCATGGACTGAGGCCAGTGTAAAGAATCTACCATGGGCGAAGCCCTTCATGGACTGAGGCCAGTGTAAAGAATCTACCATGGGCGAACCCCTTCATTGACTGAGGCCAGTGTAAAGCATCTATCATGGGCGAAGCCCTTCATGGACTGAGGCCAGTGTAAAGAATCTGCCATGGGCGAAGCCCTTCATGGACTGAGGCCAGTGTAAAGAATCTACCATGTCCGAAGCCCATCATGGACTGAGGCCAGTGTAAAGAATCTACCATGGGCGAAGCCCTTCATGGACTGAGGCCAGTGTAAAGAATCTACCATGGGCGAAGCCCTTCATGGACTGAGGCCAGTGTAAAGAATCTACCATGGGCGAAGCCCTTCATGGACTGAGGCCAGTGTAAAGAATCTACCATGGGCGAAGCCCTTCATGGACTGAGGCCAGTGTAAAGAATCTACCATGGGCGAAGCCCTTCATGGACTGAGGCCAGTGTAAAGAATCTACCATGGGCGAAGCCCTTCATGGACTGAGGCCAGTGTAAAGAATCTACCATGGGCGAAGCCCTTCATGGACTGAGGCCAGTGTAAAGAATCTACCATGGGCGAAGCCCTTCATGGACTGAGGCCAGTGTAAAGAATCTACCATGGGGGAAGCCCTTCATGGACTGAGGCCAGTGTAAAGAATCTACCATGGGCGAAGCCCTTCATGGACTGAGGCCAGTGTAAAGAATCTACCATGGGCGAAGCCCTTCATGGACTGAGGCCAGTGTAAAGAATCTACCATGGGCGAACCCCTTCATTGACTGAGGCCAGTGTAAAGCATCTATCATGGGCGAAGCCCTTCATGGACTGAGGCCAGTGTAAAGAATCTACCATGGGCGAAGCCCTTCATGGACTGAGGCCAGTGTAAAGAATCTACCATGGGCGAAGCCCTTCATGGACTGAGGCCAGTGTAAAGAATCTACCATGGGCGAAGCCCATCATGGACTGAGGCCAGTGTAAAGAATCTACCATGGGCGAAGCCCTTCATGGACTGAGGCCAGTGTAAAGAATCTACCATGGGCGAAGCCCTTCATGGACTGAGGCCAGTGTAAAGAATCTACCATGGGCGAAGCCCTTCATGGACTGAGGCCAGTGTAAAGAATCTACCATGGACGAAGCCCTTCATGGACTGAGGCCAGTGTAAAGAATCTACCATGGGCGAAGCCCTTCATGGACTGAGGCCAGTGTAAAGAATCTACCATGTTCGAACCCCTTCATTGACTGAGGCCAGTGTAAAGAATCTACCATGGGCGAAGCCCTTCATGGACTGAGGCCAGTGTCAAGAATCTACCATGGGCGAAGCCCTTCATGGACTGAGGCCAGTGTAAAGAATCTACCATGGGCGAAGCCCTTCATGGACTGAGGCCAGTGTAAAGAATCTACCATGGGCGAAGCCCTTCATGGACTGAGGCCAGTGTAAAGAATCTACCATGGGCGAACCCCTTCATTGACTGAGGCCAGTGTAAAGCATCTACCATGGGCGAAGCCCTTCATGGACTGAGGCCAGTGTAAAGAATCTACCATGGGCGAAGCCCTTCATGGACTGAGGCCAGTGTAAAGAATCTACCATGGGCGAAGCCCTTCATGGACTGAGGCCAGTGTAAAGAATCTACCATGAGCGAAGCCCTTCATGGACTGAGGCCAGTGTAAAGAATCTACCATGAGCGAAGCCCTTCATGGACTGAGGCCAGTGTGAAGAATCTACCATGGGCGAAGTCCTTCATGGACTGAGGCCAGTGTAAAGAATCTACCATGGGCGAAGCCCTTCATGGACTGAGGCCAGTGTAAAGAATCTACCATGGGCGAAGCCCTTCATGGACTGAGGCCAGTGTAAAGAATCTACCATGGGCGAAGCCCTTCATGGACTGAGGCCAGTGTAAAGAATCTACCATGGGCGAAGCCCTTCATGGACTGAGGCCAGTGTAAAGAATCTACCATGGGCGAACCCCTTCATTGACTGAGGCCAGTGTAAAGCATCTGCCATGGGCGAAGCCCTTCATGGACTGAGGCCAGTGTAAAGAATCTACCATGGGCGAAGCCATTCATGGACTGAAGCCAGTGTAAAGAATCTACCATGGGCGAAGCCCTTCATGGACTGAGGCCAGTGTAAAGAATCTACCATGGGCGAAGCCCTTCATGGACTGAGGCCAGCGTAAAGAATCTACCATGGGCGAACCCCTTCATTGACTGAGGCCAGTGTAAAGCATCTACCATGGGCGAAGCCCTTCATGGACTGAGGCCAGTGTAAAGAATCTACCATGGGCGAAGCCCTTCATGGACTGAGCCCAGTGTAAAGAATCTACCATGGGCGAAGCCCTTCATGGACTGAGGCCAGTGTAAAGAATCTACCACGGGCGAAGCCCTTCATGGACTGAGGCCAGTGTAAAGAATCTACCATGGGTGAAGCCCTTCATGGACTGAGGAAAGTGTAAACAATCTACCATGGGCGAAGCCCTTCATGGACTGAGGCCAGTGTAAAGAATCTACCATGGGCGAACCCCTTCATTGACTGAGGCCAGTGTAAAGCATCTACCATGGGCGAAGCCCTTCATGGACTGAGGCCAGTGTAAAGAATCTACCATGGGCGAAGCCCTTCACGGACTGAGGCCAGTGTAAAGAATCTACCATGGGCGAAGCCCTTCATGGACTGAGGCCAGTGTAAAGAATCTACCATGGGCGAAGCCCTTCATGGACTGAGTCCAGTGTAAAGAATCTACCATGGGCGAAGCCCTTCATGGACTGAGGCCAGTGTAAAGAATCTACCATGGGCAAAGCCCTTCATGGACTGAGGCCAGTGTGAAGAATCTACCATGGGCGAATCCCTTCATGGACTGAGGCCAGTGTAAAGAATCTACCATGGGCGAAGCCCTTCATGGACTGAGGCCAGTGTAAAGAATCTACCATGGGCGAAGCCCTTCATGGACTGAGGCCAGTGTAAAGAATCTACCATGGGCGAAGCCCTTCATGGACTGAGGCCAGTGTAAAGAATCTACCATGGGCGAACCCCTTCATTGACTGAGGCCAGTGTAAAGCATCTGCCATGGGCGAAGCCCTTCATGGACTGAGGCCAGTGTAAAGAATCTACCATGGGCGAAGCCCTTCATGGACTGAGGCCAGTGTAAAGAATCTACCATGGGCGAAGCCCTTCATGGACTGAGGCCAGTGTAAAGAATCTACCATGGGCGAACCCCTTCATTGACTGAGGCCAGTGTAAAGCATCTGCCATGGGCGAAGCCCTTCATGGACTGAGGCCAGTGTAAAGAATCTACCATGGGCGAAGCCCTTCATGGACTGAGGCCAGTGTAAAGAATCTACCATGGGCGAAGCCTTTCATGGACTGAGCCCAGTGTAAAGAATCTACCATGGGCGAAGCCCTTCATGGACTGAGGCCAGTGTAAAGAATCTACCATGGGCGAACCCCTTCATTGACTGAGGCCAGTGTAAAGCATCTACCATGGGTGAAGCCCTTCATGGACTGAGGCCAGTGTAAAGAATCTACCATGGGCGAAGCCCTTCATGGACTGAGGCCAGTGTAAAGAATCTACCATGGGCGAAGAACTTCATGGACTGAGGCCAGTGCAGAGAATCTACTATGGTCGAAGCCCTTCATGGACTGAGGCCAGTGCAAAGAATCTACCATGGGCGAAGCCCTTCATGGACTGAGGCCAGTGTAAAGAATCTACCATGGGCGAAGCCCTTCATGGACTGAGGCCAGTGTAAAGAATCTACCATGGGCGAAGCCCTTCATGGACTGAGGCCAGTGTAAAGAATCTACCTTGGGCGAAACCCTTCATGGACTGAGGCCAGTGCAGAGAATCTACCATGGGCGAAGCCCTTCATGGACTGAGGCCAGTGTAAAGAATCTACCATGGGCGAACCCCTTCATTGACTGAGGCCAGTGTAAAGCATCTACCATGGGCGAAGCCCTTCATGGACTGAGGCCAGTGTAAAGAATCTACCATGGGCGAAGCCCTTCATGGACTGAGGCCAGTGTAAAGAATCTACCATGGGCGAAGCCCTTCATGGACTGAGGCCAGTGTAAAGAATCTACCATGGGTGAACCCCTTCATTGACTGAGGCCAGTGTAAAGCATCTACCATGGGCGAAGCCCTTCATGGACTGAGGCCAGTGTAAAGAATCTACCATGGGCGAAGCCCTTCATGGACTGAGGCCAGTGTAAAGAATCTACCATGGGCGAAGAACTTCATGGACTGAGGCCAGTGCAGAGAATCTACCATGGGCGAAGCCCTTCATGGACTGAGGCCAGTGTAAAGAATCTACCATGGGCGAAGCCCTTCATGGACTGAGGCCAGTGCAGAGAATCTACTATGGGCGAAGCCCTTCATGGACTGAGGCCAGTGTAAAGAATCTACCATGGGCGAAGCCGTTCATGGACTGAGGCCAGTGTAAAGAATCTACCATGGGCGAAGCCCTTCATGGACTGAGGCCAGTGTAAAGAATCTACCATGGGCGAAGCCCTTCATGGACTGAGGCCAGTGCAGAGAATCTACTATGGGCGAACCCCTTCATTGACTGAGGCCAGTGTAAAGCATCTACCATGGGCGAATCCCTTCATTGACTGAGGCCAGTGTAAAGCATCTACCATGGGCGAAGCCCTTCATGGACTGAGGCCAGTGTAAAGAATCTACCATGGGCGAAGCCCTTCATGGACTGAGGCCAGTGTAAAGAATCTACCATGGGCGAAGGCCTTCATGGACTGAGTCCAGTGTAAAGAATCTACCATGGGCGAAGCCCTTCATGGACTGAGGCCAGTGTAAAGAATCTACCATGGGCGAAGCCCTTCATGGACTGAGGCCAGTGTAAAGAATCTACCACGGGCGAAGGCCTTCATGGACTGAGGCCAGTGTAAAGAATCTACCATGGGCGAAGCCCTTCATGGACTGAGGCCAGTGTAAAGAATCTACCATGGGCGAAGCCCTTCATGGACTGAGGCCAGTGTAAAGAATCTACCATGGGCGAAGCCCTTCATGGACTGAGGCCAGTGCAGAGAATCTACTATGGGCGAAGCCCTTCATGGACTGAGGCCAGTGTAAAGAATCTACCATGGGCGAAGAACTTCATGGACTGAGGCCAGTGTAAAGAATTTACCATGGGCGAAGCCCTTCATGGACTGAGGCCAGTGTAAAGAATCTACCATGGGCGAAGCCCTTCATGGACTGAGGCCAGTGTAAAGAATTTACCATGGGCGAAGCCCTTCATGGACTGAGGCCAGTGTAAAGAATCTACCATGGGCGAAGCCCTTCATGGACTGAGGCCAGTGTAAAGAATCTACCATGGGCGAAGCCCTTCATGGACTGAGGCCAGTGTAAAGAATCTACCATGGGCGAAGCCCTTCATGGACTGAGGCCAGTGTAAAGAATCTACCATGGGCGAAGCCCTTCATGGACTGAGGCCAGTGTAAAGAATCTACCATGGGCGAAGCCCTTCATGGACTGAGGCCAGTGTAAAGAATCTACCATGGGCGAAGCCCTTCATGGACTGAGGCCAGTGTAAAGAATCTACCTTGGGCGAAACCATTCATGGACTGAGGCCAGTGCAGAGAATCTACCATGGGCGAAGCCCTTCATGGACTGAGGCCAGTGTAAAGAATCTACCATGGGCGAACCCCTTCATTGACTGAGGCCAGTGTAAAGCATCTACCATGGGCGAAGCCCTTCATGGACTGAGGCCAGTGTAAAGAATCTACCATGGGCGAACCCCTTCATTGACTGAGGCCAGTGTAAAGCATCTACCATGGGCGAAGCCCTTCATGGACTGAGGCCAGTGTAAAGAATCTACCATGGGCGAAGCCCTTCATGGACTGAGGCCAGTGTAAAGAATCTACCATGGGTGAACCCCTTCATTGACTGAGGCCAGTGTAAAGCATCTACCATGGGCGAAGCCCTTCATGGACTGAGGCCAGTGTAAAGAATCTACCATGGGCGAAGCCCTTCATGGACTGAGGCCAGTGTAAAGAATCTACCATGGGCGAAGAACTTCATGGACTGAGGCCAGTGCAGAGAATCTACCATGGGCGAAGCCCTTCATGGACTGAGGCCAGTGTAAAGAATCTACCATGGGCGAAGCCCTTCATGGACTGAGGCCAGTGCAGAGAATCTACTATGGGCGAAGCCCTTCATGGACTGAGGCCAGTGTAAAGAATCTACCATGGGCGAAGCCCTTCATGGACTGAGGCCTGTGCAGAGAATCTACTATGGGCGAAGCCCTTCATGGACTGATGCCAGTGTAAAGAATCTACCATGGGCGCAGGCCCTTCATGGACTGAGGCCAGTGTAAAGAATCTACCATGGGCGAAGCCCTTCATGGACTGAGGCCAGTGCAGAGAATCTACTATGGGCGAAGCCCTTCATGGACTGATGCCAGTGTAAAGAATCTACCATGGGCGCAGGCCCTTCATGGACTGAGGCCAGTGTAAAGAATCTACCATGGGCGAAGCCCTTCATGGACTGAGGCCTGTGCAGAGAATCTACTATGGGCGAAGCCCTTCATGGACTGATGCCAGTGTAAAGAATCTACCATGGGCGCAGGCCCTTCATGGACTGAGGCCAGTGTAAAGAATCTACTATGGGCGAAGCCCTTCATGGACTGAGGCCAGCGCAGAGAATCTACTATGGGCGAAGCCCTTCATGGACTGAGGCTAGTGTAAAGAATCTACCATGGGCGAAGCCCTTCATGGACTGAGGCCAGCGCAGAGAATCTACTATGGGCGAATCTACTATGGGCGAATCTTCATGGACTGAGGCCAGTGCAGAGAATCTACTATGGGCGAAGTTCTTCATGGACTGATGCCAGTGTAAAGAATCTACCATGGGCGCAGGCCCTTCATGGACTGAGGCCAGTGTAAAGAATCTACCATGGGCGAAGCCCTTCATGGACTGAGGCCTGTGCAGAGAATCTACTATGGGCGAAGCCCTTCATGGACTGATGCCAGTGTAAAGAATCTACCATGGGCGAAGCCCTTCATGGACTGATGCCAGTGTAAAGAATCTACCATGGGCGCAGGCCCTTCATGGACTGAGGCCAGTGTAAAGAATCTACTATGGGCGAAGCCCTTCATGGACTGAGGCCAGTGTAAAGAATCTACCATGGGCGAAGCCCTTCATGGACTGAGGCCAGTGTAAAGAATCTACCATGGGCGAACCCCTTCATTGACTGAGGCCAGTGTAAAGCATCTACCATGGGCGAAGCCCTTCATGGACTGAGGCCAGTGTAAAGAATCTACCATGGGCGAAGCCCTTCATGGACTGAGGCCAGTGTAAAGAATCTACCATGGGTGAACCCCTTCATTGACTGAGGCCAGTGTAAAGCATCTACCATGGGCGAAGCCCTTCATGGACTGAGGCCAGTGTAAAGAATCTACCATGGGCGAAGAACTTCATGGACTGAGGCCAGTGCAGAGAATCTACCATGGGCGAAGCCCTTCATGGACTGAGGCCAGTGTAAAGAATCTACCATGGGCGAAGCCCTTCATGGACTGAGGCCAGTGCAGAGAATCTACTATGGGCGAAGCCCTTCATGGACTGAGGCCAGTGTAAAGAATCTACCATGGGCGAAGCCCTTCATGGACTGAGGCCTGTGCAGAGAATCTACTATGGGCGAAGCCCTTCATGGACTGATGCCAGTGTAAAGAATCTACCATGGGCGCAGGCCCTTCATGGACTGAGGCCAGTGTAAAGAATCTACCATGGGCGAAGCCCTTCATGGACTGAGGCCTGTGCAGAGAATCTACTATGGGCGAAGCCCTTCATGGACTGATGCCAGTGTAAAGAATCTACCATGGGCGCAGGCCCTTCATGGACTGAGGCCAGTGTAAAGAATCTACCATGGGCGAAGCCCTTCATGGACTGAGGCCTGTGCAGAGAATCTACTATGGGCGAAGCCCTTCATGGACTGATGCCAGTGTAAAGAATCTACCATGGGCGCAGGCCCTTCATGGACTGAGGCCAGTGTAAAGAATCTACTATGGGCGAAGCCCTTCATGGACTGAGGCCAGCGCAGAGAATCTACTATGGGCGAAGCCCTTCATGGACTGAGGCTAGTGTAAAGAATCTACCATGGGCGAAGCCCTTCATGGACTGAGGCCAGCGCAGAGAATCTACTATGGGCGAATCTACTATGGGCGAATCTTCATGGACTGAGGCCAGTGCAGAGAATCTACTATGGGCGAAGTTCTTCATGGACTGATGCCAGTGTAAAGAATCTACCATGGGCGCAGGCCCTTCATGGACTGAGGCCAGTGTAAAGAATCTACCATGGGCGAAGCCCTTCATGGACTGAGGCCTGTGCAGAGAATCTACTATGGGCGAAGCCCTTCATGGACTGATGCCAGTGTAAAGAATCTACCATGGGCGAAGCCCTTCATGGACTGATGCCAGTGTAAAGAATCTACCATGGGCGCAGGCCCTTCATGGACTGAGGCCAGTGTAAAGAATCTACTATGGGCGAAGCCCTTCATGGACTGAGGCCAGCGCAGAGAATCTACTATGGGCGAAGCCCTTCATGGACTGAGGCTAGTGTAAAGAATCTACCATGGGCGAAGCCCTTCATGGACTGAGGCCAGCGCAGAGAATCTACTATGGGCGAAGCCCTTCATGGACTGATGCCAGTGTAAAGAATCTACCATGGGCGCAGGCCCTTCATGGACTGAGGCCAGTGTAAAGAATCTACTATGGGCGAAGCCCTTCATGGACTGAGGCCAGCGCAGAGAATCTACTATGGGCGAAGCCCTTCATGGACTGATGCCAGTGTAAAGAATCTACCATGGGCGCAGGCCCTTCATGGACTGAGGCCAGTGTAAAGAATCTACTATGGGCGAAGCCCTTCATGGACTGAGGCCAGCGCAGAGAATCTACTATGGGCGAAGCCCTTCATGGACTGAGGCTAGTGTAAAGAATCTACCATGGGCGAAGCCCTTCGTGGACTGAGGCTAGTGTAAAGAATCTAACATGGGCGAAGCCCTTCATGGACTGAGGCCAGTGCAGAGAATCTACCATGGGCGAAGCCCTTCAAGGACTGAGGCCAGTGTAAAGAATCTACCATGGGCGAAGCCCTTCATGGACTGAGGCCAGCGCAGAGAATCTACCATGGGCGAAGCCCTTCATGGACTGAGGCCAGTGTAAAGAATCTACCATGGGCGAAGCCCTTCATGGACTGAGGCCAGTGTAAAGAATCTACCATGGGCGAAGCCCATCATGGACTGAGCCCAGTGTAAAGAATCTAATATGGGCGAAGCCCTTCATGGACTGAGGCCAGCGCAGAGAATCTACTATGGGCGAATCTACTATGGGCGAATCTTCATGGACTGAGGCCAGTGCAGAGAATCTACTATGGGCGAAGTTCTTCATGGACTGATGCCAGTGTAAAGAATCTACCATGGGCGCAGGCCCTTCATGGACTGAGGCCAGTGTAAAGAATCTACCATGGGCGAAGCCCTTCATGGACTGAGGCCTGTGCAGAGAATCTACTATGGGCGAAGCCCTTCATGGACTGATGCCAGTGTAAAGAATCTACCATGGGCGCAGGCCCTTCATGGACTGAGGCCTGTGCAGAGAATCTACTATGGGCGAAGCCCTTCATGGACTGATGCCAGTGTAAAGAATCTACCATGGGCGAAGCCCTTCATGGACTGATGCCAGTGTAAAGAATCTACCATGGGCGCAGGCCCTTCATGGACTGAGGCCAGTGTAAAGAATCTACTATGGGCGAAGCCCTTCATGGACTGAGGCCTGTGCAGAGAATCTACTATGGGCGAAGCCCTTCATGGACTGAGGCCAGTGCAGAGAATCTACTATGGGCGAAGCCCTTCATGGACTGCGGCCAGTGCAGAGAATCTACCATGGGCGAAGCCCTTCATGGACTGAGGCCAGCGCAGAGAATCTACCATGGGCGAAGCTCTTCATGGACTGAGGCCAGTGTAAAGAATCTACCATGGGCGAAGCCCTTCATGGACTGAGGCCAGCGCAGAGAATCTACTATGGGCGAAGCCCTTCATGGACTGAGGCTAGTGTAAAGAATCTACCATGGGCGAAGCCCTTCGTGGACTGAGGCTAGTGTAAAGAATCTAACATGGGCGAAGCCCTTCATGGACTGAGGCCAGTGTAAAGAATCTACCATGGGCGAAGCCCTTCATGGACTGAGGCCTGTGCAGAGAATCTACTATGGGCGAAGCCCTTCATGGACTGAGGCCAGTGTAAAGAATCTACCATGGGCGAAGCCCTTCATGGACTGAGGCCAGTGCAGAGAATCTACTATGGGCGAAGCCCTTCATGGACTGAGGCCTGTGCAGAGAATCTACCAAGGGCGAAGCCCTTCATGGACTGAGACCAGCGCAGAGAATCTACCATGGGCGAAGCCCTTCATGGACTGAGGCCAGCGCAGAGAATCTACCATGGGCGAAGCTCTTCATGGACTGAGGCCAGTGTAAAGAATCTACCATGGGCGAAGCCCTTCGTGGACTGAGGCTAGTGTAAAGAATCTAACATGGGCGAAGCCCTTCATGGACTGAGGCCAGTGCAGAGAATCTACTATGAGCGAAGCCCTTCAAGGACTGAGGCCAGTGTAAAGAATCTACCATGGGCGAAGCCCTTCATGGACTGAGGCCAGCGCAGAGAATCTACCATGGGCGAAGCCCTTCATGGACTGAGGCCAGTGTAAAGAATCTACCATGGGCGAAGCCCTTCATGGACTGAGGCTAGTGTAAAGAATCTACCATGGGCGAAGCCCATCATGGACTGAGGCCAGCGCAGAGAATCTACTATGGGCGAAGCCCTTCATGGACTGATGCCAGTGTAAAGAATCTACCATGGGCGAAGCCCTTCATGGACTGATGCCAGTGTAAAGAATCTACCATGGGCGAAGCCCTTCATGGACAGAGGCCAGCGCAGAGAATCTACTATGGGCGAAGCCCTTCATGGACTGAGGCCAGTGCAGAGAATCTACTATGGGCGAAGCCCTTCATGGACTGATGCCAGTGTAAAGAATCTACCATGGGCGAAGCCCTTCATGGACTGATGCCAGTGTAAAGAATCTACCATGGGCGAAGCCCTTCATGGACAGAGGCCAGCGCAGAGAATCTACTATGGGCGAAGCCCTTCATGGACTGAGGCCTGTGCAGAGAATCTACTATGGGCGAAGCCCTTCATGGACTGAGGCCTGTGCAGAGAATCTACTATGAGCGAAGCCCTTCATGGACTGAGGCCAGTGTAAAGAATCTACCATGGGCGAAGCCCTTCATGGACTGAGGCCAGTGTAAAGAATCTACCATGGGCGAAGCCCTTCATGGACTGAGGCCAGTGCAGAGAATCTACTATGGGCGAAGCCCTTCATGGACTGAGGCCAGCGCAGAGAATCTACTATGGGCGAAGCCCTTCATGGACTGAGGCCTGTGCAGAGAATCTACTATGAGCGAAGCCCTTCATGGACTGAGGCCAGTGTAAAGAATCTACCATGGGCGAAGCCCTTCATGGACTGAGGCCAGTGTAAAGAATCTACCATGGGCGAAGCCCTTCATGGACTGAGGCCAGTGTAAAGAATCTACCATGGGCGAAGCCCTTCATGGACTGAGGCCAGTGTAAAGAATCTACCATGGGCGAAGCCCTTCATGGACTGAGGCCAGTGTAAAGAATCTACCATGTGCGAAGCCCTTCATGGACTGAGGCCAGCGTAAAGAATCTACCATGGGCGAAGCCCTTCATGGACTGAGGCCAGTGTAAAGAATCTACCATGGGCGCAGGCCCTTCATGGACTGAGGCCAGTGTAAAGAATGTACCATGGGCGAAGCCCTTCATGGACTGAGGCCTGTGCAGAGAATCTACTATGGGCGAAGCCCTTCATGGACTGAGGCCTGTGCAGAGAATCTACTATGAGCGAAGCCCTTCATGGACTGAGGCCAGTGTAAAGAATCTACCATGGGCGAAGCCCTTCATGGACTGAGGCCAATGCAGAGAATCTACTATGGGCGAAGCCCTTCATGGACTGAGGCCAGTGTAAAGAATCTACCATGGGCGAAGCCCTTCATGGACTGAGGCCAGTGCAGAGAATCTACTATGGGCGTAGCTCTTCATGGACTGAGGCCAGTGTAAAGAATCTACCATGGGCGAAGCCCTTCATGGACTGAGGCCAGCGTAAAGAATCTACCATGGGCGAAGCCCTTTATGGACTGAGGCCAGTGTGAAGAATCTACCATGGGCGAAGCCCTTCATGGACTGAGCCCAGTGTAAAGAATCTACCATGGGCGAAGCCCTTCATGGACTGAGGCCAGTGTAAAGAATCTACCATGGGCGAAGCCCTTCATGGACTGAGGCCAGTGTAAAGAATCTACCATGTGCGAAGCCCTTCATGGACTGAGGCCAGTGTGAAGAATCTACCATGGGCGAAGCCCTTCATGGACTGAGGCCAGTGTAAAGAATCTACCATGGGCGAAGCCCTTCATGGACTGAGGCCAGTGCAGAGAATCTACTATGGACGAAGCCCTTCATGGACTGAGGCCAGTACAGAGAATCTACTATGGGCGAAGCCCTTCATGGACTGAGGCCAGTGTAAAGAATCTACCATGGGCGAAGCCCTTCATGGACTGAGGCCAGTGCAGAGAATCTACTATGGGCGAAGCCCTTCATGGACTGAGGCCAGTACAGAGAATCTACTATGGGCGAAGCCCTTCATGGACTGAGGCCAGTGCAAAGAATCTACCATGGGCAAAGCCCTTCATGGACTGAGGCCAGTGTAAAGAATCTACCATGGGCGAAGCCCTTCATGGACTGAGGCCAGTGTAAAGAATCTACCTCGGGCGAAGCCCTTCATGGACTGAGGCCAGTGTGAAGAACCTACCATGGGCGAAGCCCTTCATGGACTGAGGCCAGTGTAAAGAATCTACCATGGGCGAAGCCCTTCATGGACTGAGGCCAGTGTAGATAATCTACTATGGGCGAAGCCCTTCATGGACTGAGGCCAGTACAGAGAATCTACTATGGGCGAAGCCCTTCATGGACTGAGGCCAGTGTAAAGAATCTACCATGGGCGAAGCCCTTCATTGACTGAGGCCAGTGTAAAGAATCTACCATGGGCGAAGCCCTTCATGGACTGAGGCCAGT
>CAJSMF010000038.1:0-30732 GCA_907269125.1 Eristalis pertinax | reverse complement strand
GGCTTCGCCCATAGAAGTATCTCTACGGTAGCCACAGTATATAAGGGCTTCGCCCATAGAAGTATCTCTACGGTAGGCACAGTATATAAGGGCTTCGCCCATAGAAGTATCTCTACGGTAGCCACAGCATATAAGGGCTTCGCCCTTAGAAGTATCTCTACGATAGCCACAGCATATAAGGGCTTAGCCCTTAGAAGTATCTCTACGGTAGCCACAGTATAAAAGGGCTTCGCCCATAGAAGTATCTCTACGGTAGCCACAGTATATAAGGGCTTCGCCCATAGAAGTATCTCTACGGTAGGCACAGTATATAAGGGCTTCGCCCATAGAAGTATCTCTACGGTAGCCACAGTATATAAGGGCTTCGCCCATAGAAGTATCTCTACGGTAGCCACAGTATATAAGGGCTTCGCCCATAGAAGTATCTCTACGGTAGCCACAGTATATAAGGGCTTCGCCCATAGAAGTATCTCTACTGTAGCCACAGTATATAAGGGCTTCGCCCATAGAAGTATCTCTACGGTAGCCACAGTATGTAAGGGCTTCGCCCATAGAAGTATCTCTACGGTAGCCACAGTATATAAGGGTTTCGCCCATAGAAGTATCTCTACGGTAGCCACAGTATATAAGGGCTTCGCCCATAGAAGTATCTCTACGGTAGCCACAGTATATAAGGGCTTCGCCCATAGAAGTATCTCTACGGTAGCCACAGTATATAAGGGCTTCGCCCATAGAAGTATCTCTACGGTAGGCACAGTATATAAGGGCTTCGCCCATAGAAGTATCTCTACGGTAGCCACAGTATATAAGGGCTTCGCCCATAGAAGTATCTCTACGGTAGCCACAGCATATAAGGGCTTCGCCCTTAGAAGTATCTCTACGATAGCCACAGCATATAAGGGCTTAGCCCTTAGAAGTATCTCTACGGTAGGCACAGTATATAAGGGCTTCGCCCATAGAAGTATCTCTACGGTAGGCACAGCATATAAGGGCTTCGCCCATAGAAGTATCTCTACTGTAGCCACAGTATATAAGGGCTTCGCCCATAGAAGTATCTCTACGGTAGCCACAGTATATAAGGGCTTCGCCCATAGAAGTATCTCTACGGTAGCCACAGTATATAAGGGTTTCGCCCATAGAAGTATCTCTACGGTAGCCACAGTATATAAGGGCTTCGCCCATAGAAGTATCTCTACGGTAGCCACAGTATATAAGGGCTTCGCCCATAGAAGTATCTCTACGGTAGGCACAGTATATAAGGGCTTCGCCCATAGAAGTATCTCTACGGTAGCCACAGCATATAAGGGCTTCGCCCTTAGAAGTATCTCTACGATAGCCACAGCATATAAGGGCTTAGCCCTTAGAAGTATCTCTACGGTAGCCACAGTATATAAGGGCTTCGCCCATAGAAGTATCTCTACGGTAGGCACAGTATATAAGGGCTTCACCCATAGAAGTATCTCTACGGTAGCCACAGTATATAAGGGCTTCGCCCATAGAAGTATCTCTACGGTAGCCACAGTATATAAGGGCTTCGCCCATAGAAGTATCTCTACGGTAGCCACAGTATATAAGGGCTTCGCCCATAGAAGTATCTCTACGGTAGGCACAGTATATAAGGGCTTCGCCCATAGAAGTATCTCTACGGTAGCCACAGTATATAAGGGCTTCGCCCATAGAAGTATCTCTACGGTAGCCACAGTATATAAGGGCTTCGCCCATAGAAATATCTCTACGGTAGCCACAGTATATAAGGGCTTCGCCCATAGAAGTATCTCTACGGTAGCCACAGTATATAAGGGCTTCGCCCATAGAAGTATCTCTACTGTAGCCACAGTATATAAGGGCTTCGCCCATAGAAGTATCTCTACGGTAGCCACAGTTTATAAGGGCTTCGCTCATAGTAGTATCTCTACGGTAGCCACAGTATAAAAGGGCTTCGCCCATAGAAGTATCTCTCCGGTAGCCACAGTATATAAGGGCTTCGCCCTTAGAAGTATCTCTACGGTAGGCACAGTATATAAGGGCTTCGCCCATAGAAGTATCTCTACGGTAGCCACAGTATATAAGGGCTTCGCCCATAGAAGTATCTCTACGGTAGGCACAGTATATAAGGGCTTCGCCCATAGAAGTATCTCTACGGTAGCCACAGTATTTAAGGGCTTCGCCCATAGAAGTATCTCTACGGTAGGCACAGTCTATAAGGGCTTCGCCCATAGAAGTATCTCTACGGTAGCCACAGTATATAAGGGCTTCGCCCATAGAAGTATCTCTACGGTAGCCACAGTATATAAGGGCTTCGCCCATAGAAGTATCTCTACGGTAGGCACAGTATATAAGGGTTTCGCCCATAGAAGTATCTCTACGGTAGCCACAGTATATAAGGGCTTCGCCCATAGAAGTATCTCTACGGTAGGCACAGTATATAAGGGCTTCGCCCATAGAAGTATCTCTACGGTAGCCACAGTATATAAGGGCTTCGACCATAGAAGTATCTCTACGGTAGCCACAGTATATAAGGGCTTCGCCCATAGAAGTATCTGTACGGTAGCCACAGTATATAAGGGCTTCGCCCATAGAAGTATCTCTACGGTAGGCACAGTATATAAGGGTTTCGCCCATAGAAGTATCTCTACGGTAGCCACAGTATATAAGGGCTTCGCCCATAGAAGTATCTCTACGGTAGGCACAGTATATAAGGGCTTCGCCCATAGAAGTATCTCTACGGTAGGCACAGTCTATAAGGGCTTCGCCCATAGAAGTATCTCTACGGTAGCCACAGTATATAAGGGCTTCGCCCATAGAAGTATCTCTACGGTAGCCACAGTTTATAAGGGCTTCGCTCATAGTAGTATCTCTACGGTAGCCACAGTATAAAAGGGCTTCGCCCATAGAAGTATCTCTCCGGTAGCCACAGTATATAAGGGCTTCGCCCTTAGAAGTATCTCTACGGTAGGCACAGTCTATAAGGGCTTCGCCCATAGAAGTATCTCTACGGTAGGCACAGTATATAAGGGCTTCGCCCATAGAAGTATCTCTACGGTAGCCACAGTATTTAAGGGCTTCGCCCATAGAAGTATCTCTACGGTAGGCACAGTCTATAAGGGCTTCGCCCATAGAAGTATCTCTACGGTAGCCACAGTATATAAGGGCTTCGCCCATAGAAGTATCTCTACGGTAGCCACAGTATATAAGGGCTTCGCCCATAGAAGTATCTCTACGGTAGGCACAGTATATAAGGGTTTCGCCCATAGAAGTATCTCTACGGTAGCCACAGTATATAAGGGCTTCGCCCATAGAAGTATCTCTACGGTAGCCACAGTATATAAGGGCTTCGCCCATAGAAGTATCTCTACGGTAGGCACAGTCTATAAGGGCTTCGCCCATAGAAGTATCTCTACGGTAGCCACAGTATATAAGGGCTTCGCCCATAGAAGTATCTCTACGGTAGCCACAGTATATAAGGGCTTCGCCCATAGAAGTATCTCTACGGTAGGCACAGTATATAAGGGCTTCGCCCATAGAAGTATCTCTACGGTAGCCACAGTATATAAGGGCTTCGACCATAGAAGTATCTCTACGGTAGCCACAGTATATAAGGGCTTCGCCCATAGAAGTATCTGTACGGTAGCCACAGTATATAAGGGCTTCGCCCATAGAAGTATCTCTACGGTAGGCACAGTATATAAGGGTTTCGCCCATAGAAGTATCTCTACGGTAGCCACAGTATATAAGGGCTTCGCCCATAGAAGTATCTCTACGGTAGGCACAGTATATAAGGGCTTCGCCCATAGAAGTATCTCTACGGTAGGCACAGTCTATAAGGGCTTCGCCCATAGAAGTATCTCTACGGTAGCCACAGTATATAAGGGCTTCGCCCATAGAAGTATCTCTACGGTAGCCACAGTTTATAAGGGCTTCGCTCATAGTAGTATCTCTACGGTAGCCACAGTATAAAAGGGCTTCGCCCATAGAAGTATCTCTCCGGTAGCCACAGTATATAAGGGCTTCGCCCATAGAAGTATCTCTACGGTAGGCACAGTCTATAAGGGCTTCGCCCATAGAAGTATCTCTACGGTAGCCACAGTATATAAGGGCTTCGCCCATAGAAGTATCTCTACGGTAGCCACAGTATATAAGGGCTTCGCCCATAGAAGTATCTCTACGGTAGGCACAGTATATAAGGGTTTCGCCCATAGAAGTATCTCTACGGTAGCCACAGTATATAAGGGCTTCGCCCATAGAAGTATCTCTACGGTAGCCACAGTATATAAGGGCTTCGCCCATAGAAGTATCTCTACGGTAGGCACAGTCTATAAGGGCTTCGCCCATAGAAGTATCTCTACGGTAGCCACAGTATATAAGGGCTTCGCCCATAGAAGTATCTCTACGGTAGCCACAGTATATAAGGGCTTCGCCCATAGAAGTATCTCTACGGTAGGCACAGTATATAAGGGTTTCGCCCATAGAAGTATCTCTACGGTAGCCACAGTCTATAAGGGCTTCGCCCATAGAAGTATCTCTACGGTAGCCACAGTATATAAGGGCTTCGCCCTTAGAAGTATCTCTACGGTAGCCGCAGTATGTAAGGGCTTCGCCCATAGAAGTATCTCTACGGTAGCCACAGTATATAAGGGCTTCGCCCATAGAAGTATCTCTACTGTAGCCACAGTAATAATTGCTTCGCCCATAGAAGTATCTCTACGGAAGCCACAGTATATAAGGGCTTCGCCCATAGAAGTATCTCTACGGTAGCCACAGTATATAAGGGCTTCGCCCATAGAAGTATCTCTACGGTAGCCACAGTATATAAGGGCTTCGCCCATAGAAGTATCTCTACGGTAGCCACAGTATATAAGGGCTTCGCCCATAGAAGTATCTCTACGGTAGCCACAGTATATAAGGGCTTCGCCCATAGAAGTATCTCTACGGTAGCCACAGTATATAAGGGCTTCGCCCATAGAAGTATCTCTACGGTAGCCGCAGTATGTAAGGGCTTCGCCCATAGAAGTATCTCTACGGTAGCCACAGTATATAAGGGCTTCGCCCATAGAAGTATCTCTACGGTAGCCACAGTATATAAGGGCTTCGCCCATAGAAGCATCTCTACGGTAGGCACAGTATATAAGGCCTTCGCCCATAGAAGTATCTCTACGGTAGCCACAGTATATAAGGGCTTCGCCCATAGAAGTATCTCTACGGTAGGCACAGTATATAAGGGTTTCGCCCATAGAAGTATCTCTACGGTAGCCACAGTATATAAGGGCTTCGCCCATAGAAGTATCTCTACGGTAGCCACAGTATATAAGGGCTTCGCCCATAGAAGTATCTCTACGGTAGGCACAGTATATAAGGGCTTCGCCCATAGAAGTATCTCTACGGTAGAAACAGTATATAAGGGCTTCGCCCATAGAAGTATCTCTACGGTAGCCACAGTATATAAGGGCTTCGCCCATAGAAGTATCTCTACGGTAGCCACAGTATATAAGGGCTTCGCCCATAGAAGTATCTCTACGGTAGCCACAGTATGTAAGGGCTTCGCCCATAGAAGTATCTCAACGGTAGCCACAGTATATAAGGGCTTCGCCCATAGAAGTATCTCTACGGTAGCCACAGTATATAAGGGCTTCGCCCATAGAAGTATCTCTACGGTAGGCACAGTATATAAGGGCTTCGCCCATAGAAGTATCTCTACGGTAGCCACAGCATATAAGGGCTTCGCCCTTAGAAGTATCTCTACGGTAGCCACAGCATATAAGGGCTTAGCCCTTAGAAGTATCTCTACGGTAGCCACAGTATAAAAGGGCTTCGCCCATAGAAGTATCTCTCCGGTAGCCACAGTATATAAGGGCTTCGCCCTTAGAAGTATCTCTACGGTAGCCACAGTATATAAGGGCTTCGCCCATAGAAGTATCTCTACGGTAGCCACAGTATATAAAGGCTTCGCCCATAGAAGTATCTCTACGGTAGGCACAGTATATAAGGGCTTCGCCCATAGAAGTATCTCTACGGTAGCCACAGTATTTAAGGGCTTCGCCCATAGAAGTATCTCTACGGTAGCCACAGTATATAAGGGCTTCGCCCATAGAAGTATCTCTCCGGTAGCCACAGTATATAAGGGCTTCGCCCATAGAAGTATCTCTACGGTAGCCACAGTATATAAGGGTATATAAGTATATAAGTATATAAGTATATAAGGGCTTCGCCCATAGAAGTATCTCTACGGTAGCCACAGTATATAAGGGCTTCGCCCATAGAAGTATCTCTACGGTAGCCACAGTATATAAGGGCTTCGTCCATAGAAGTATCTCTACGGTAGCCACAGTATATAAGGGCTTCGCCCATAGAAGTATCTCTACGGTAGGCACAGTATATAAGGGCTTCGCCCATAGAAGTATCTCTACGGTAGGCACAGTATATAAGGGCTTCGCCCATAGAAGTATCTCTACGGTAGCCACAGTATATAAGGGCTTCGCCCATAGAAGTATCTCTACGGTAGCCACAGTATATAAGGGCTTCGCCCATAGAAGTATCTCTACGGTAGGCACAGTATATAAGGGCTTCGCCCATAGAAGTATCTCTACGGTAGCCACAGTATATAAGGGCTTCGCCCATAGAAGTATCTCTACGGTAGCCACAGTATATAAGGGCTTCGCCCATAGAAGTATCTCTACGGTAGCCACAGTATATAAGGGCTTTGCCCATAGAAGTATCTCTACGGTAGCCACAGTATATAAGGGCTTCTCCCATAGAAGTATCTCTACGGTAGCCACAGTATATAAGGGCTTCGCCGATAGAAGTATCTCTGCGGTAGCCACAGTATGTAAGGGCTTCGCCCATAGAAGTATCTCTACGGTAGCCACAGTATATAAGGGCTTCGCCCATAGAAGTATCTCTACGGTAGCCACAGTATATAAGGGCTTCGCCCATAGAAGTATCTCTACGGTAGCCACAGTATTTAAGGGCTTCGCCCATAGAAGTATCTCTACGGTAGCCACAGTATATAAGGGCTTCGCCCATAGAAGTATCTCTCCGGTAGCCACAGTATATAAGGGCTTCGCCCATAGAAGTATCTCTACGGTAGCCACAGTATATAAGGGCTTCGCCCATAGAAGTATCTCTACGGTAGCCACAGTATATAAGGGCTTCGCCCATAGAAGTATCTCTACGGTAGGCACAGTATATAAGGGCTTCGCCCATAGAAGTATCTCTACGGTAGCCACAGTATATAAGGGCTTCGCCCATAGAAGTATCTCTACGGTAGCCACAGTATGTAAGGGCTTCGCCCATAGAAGTATCTCTCCGGTAGCCACAGTATATAAGGGCTTCGCTCATAGAAGTATCTCTACGGTAGCCACAGTATATAAGGGCTTCGCCCATAGAAGTATCTCTCCGGTAGCCACAGTATATAAGGGCTTCGCCCATAGAAGTATCTCTACGGTAGCCACAGTATATAAGGGCTTCGCCCATAGAAGTATCTCTCCGGTAGCCACAGTATATAAGGGCTTCGCTCATAGAAGTATCTCTACGGTAGCCACAGTATAAAAGGGCTTCGCCCATAGAAGTATCTCTCCGGTAGCCACAGTATATAAGGGCTTCGCTCATAGAAGTATCTCTACGGTAGCCACAGTATATAAGGGCTTCGCCCATAGAAGTATCTCTATGGTAGCCACAGTATATAAGGGCTTTGCCCATAGAAGTATCTCTACGGTAGCCACAGTATATAAGGGCTTCGCCCATAGAAGTATCTCTACGGTAGCCACAGTATATAAGGGCTTCGCCCATAGAAGTATCTCTACGGTAGCCACAGTATATAAGGGCTTCGCCCATAGAAGTATCTCTACGGTAGCCACAGTATATAAGCGCTTCGCCCATAGAAGTATCTCTACGGTAGCCACAGTATATAAGGGCTTTGCCCATAGAAGTATCTCTACTGTAGGCACAGTATATAAGGGCTTCGCCCATAGAAGTATCTCTACGGTAGCCACAGTATATAAGGGCTTCGCCCTTAGAAGTATCTCTACGGTAGCCACAGTATATAAGGGCTTCGCCCATAGAAGTATCTCTCCGGTAGCCACAGTATATAAGGGCTTCGCTCATAGAAGTATCTCTACGGTAGCCACAGTATAAAAGGGCTTCGCCCATAGAAGTATCTCTCCGGTAGCCACAGTATATAAGGGCTTCGCTCATAGAAGTATCTCTACGGTAGCCACAGTATATAAGGGCTTCGCCCATAGAAGTATCTCTATGGTAGCCACAGTATATAAGGGCTTTGCCCATAGAAGTATCTCTACGGTAGCCACAGTATATAAGGGCTTCGCCCATAGAAGTATCTCTATGGTAGCCACAGTATATAAGGGCTTCGCCCATAGAAGTATCTCTACGGTAGCCACAGTATATAAGGGCTTCGCCCATAGAAGTATCTCTACGGTAGCCACAGTATATAAGGGCTTCGCCCATAGAAGTATCTTTACGGTAGCCACAGTATATAAGGGCTTCGCCCATAGAAGTATCTCTACGGTAGCCACAGTATATAAGGGCTTCGCCCATAGAAGTATCTCTACGGTAGCCACAGTATATAAGGGCTTCGCCCATAGAAGTATCTCTACGGTAGCCACAGTATATAAGGGCTTCGCCCATAGAAGTATCTCTACGGTAGCCACAGTATATAAGGGCTTCGCCCATAGAAGTATCTCTACGGTAGCCACAGTATATAAGGGCTTTGCCCATAGAAGTATCTCTACGGTAGGCACAGTATATAAGGGCTTCGCCCATAGAAGTATCGATACGGTAGCCACAGTATTTAAGGGCTTCGCCCATAGAAGTATCTCTACGGTAGGCACAGTATATAAGAGCTTCGCCCATAGAAGTATCTCTACGGTAGCCACAGTATATAAGGGCTTCGCCCATAGAAGTATCTCTACGGTAGCCACAGTATATAAGGGCTTCGCCCATAGAAGTATCTCTCCGGTAGCCACAGTATATAAGGGCTTCGCCCATAGAAGTATCTCTACGGTAGCCACAGTATATAAGGGCTTCGCCCATAGAAGTATCTCTACGGTAGCCACAGTATATAAGGGCTTCGCCCATAGAAGTATCTCTACGGTAGCCACAGTATATAAGGGCTTCGCCCATAGAAGTATCTCTACGGTAGCCACAGTATATAAGGGCTTCGCCCATAGAAGTATCTCTACGGTAGCCACAGTATATAAGGGCTTCGCCCATAGAAGTATCTCTACGGTAGGCACAGTATATAAGGGCTTCGCCCATAGAAGTATCTCTGCACTGGCCTCAGTCCATGAAGGGCTTCGCCCATAGTAGATTCTTTACACTGGCCTCAGTCCATGAAGGGCTTCGCCCATGGTAGATTCTTTACACTGGCCTCAGTCCATGTAGGGCTTCGCCCATGGTAGATTCTTTACACTGGCCTCAGTCCATGAAGGGCTTCGCCCATGGTAGATTCTTTACACTGGCCTCAGTCCATGAAGGGCTTCGCCCATGGTAGATTCTTTACACTGGCCTCAGTCCATGAAGGGCTTCGCCCATGGTAGATTCTTTACACTGGCCTCAGTCCATGAAGGGCTTCGCCCATGGTAGATTCTTTACACTGGCCTCAGTCCATGAAGGGCTTCGCCCATGGTAGATTCTTTACACTGGCCTCAGTCCATGAAGGGCTTCGCCCATGGTAGATTCTTTACACTGGCCTCAGTCCATGAAGGGCTTCGCCCATGGTAGATTCTTTACACTGGCCTCAGTCCATGAAGGGCTTCGCCCATAGTAGATTCTCTGCAACTGGCCTCAGTCCATGAAGGGCTTCGCCCATAGTAGATTCTCTGCACTGGCCTCAGTCCATGAAGGGCTTCGCCCATGGTAGATTCTTTACACTGGCCTCAGTCCATGAAGGGCTTCGCCCATAGTAGATTCTCTGCAACTGGCCTCAGTCCATGAAGGGCTTCGCCCATAGTAGATTCTCTGCACTGGCCTCAGTCCATGAAGGGCTTCGCCCATAGTAGATTCTCTGCACTGACCTCAGTCCATGAAGGGCTTCGCCCATGGTAGATTCTTTACACTGGCCTCAGTCCATGAAGGGCTTCGCCCATGGTATATTCTTTACACTGGCCTCAGTCCATGAAGGGCTTCGCCCATAGTAGATTCTCTGCACTGGCCTCAGTCCATGAAGGGCTTCGCCCATGGTAGATTCTTTACACTGGCCACAGTCCATGAAGGGCTTCGCCCATAGTAGATTCTCTGCAACTGGCCTCAGTCCATGAAGGGCTTTGCCCATAGTAGATTCTCTGCACTGGCCTCAGTCCATGAAGGGCTTCGCCCATAGTAGATTCTCTGCACTGACCTCAGTCCATGAAGGGCTTCGCCCATGGTAGATTCTTTACACTGGCCTCAGTCCATGAAGGGCTTCGCCCATGGTAGATTCTTTACACTGGCCTCAGTCCATGAAGGGCTTCGCCCATGGTAGATTCTTTACACTGGCCTCAGTCCATGAAGGGCTTCGCCCATAGTAGATTCTCTGCAACTGGCCTCAGTCCATGAAGGGCTTCGCCCATAGTAGATTCTCTGCACTGACCTCAGTCCATGAAGGGCTTCGCCCATGGTAGATTCTTTACACTGGCCTCAGTCCATGAAGGGCTTCGCCCATGGTAGATTCTTTACACTGGCCTCAGTCCATGAAGGGCTTCGCCCATAGTAGATTCTCTGCACTGGCCTCAGTCCTTGAAGGGCTTCGCCCATGGTAGATTCTTTACACTGGCCTCAGTCCATGTAGGGCTTCGCCCATGGTAGATTCTTTACACTGGCCTCAGTCCATGAAGGGCTTCGCCCATGGTAGATTCTTTACACTGGCCTCAGTCCATGAAGGGCTTCGCCCATGGTAGATTCTTTACACTGGCCTCAGTCCATGAAGGGCTTCGCCCATGGTAGATTCTTTACACTGGCCTCAGTCCATGAAGGGCTTCGCCCATGGTAGATTCTTTACACTGGCCTCAGTCCATGAAGGGCTTCGCCCATGGTAGATTCTTTACACTGGCCTCAGTCCATGAAGGGCTTCGCCCATGGTAGATTCTTTACACTGGCCTCAGTCCATGAAGGGCTTCGCCCATGGTAGATTCTTTACACTGGCCTCAGTCCATGAAGGGCTTCGCCCATAGTAGATTCTCTGCAACTGGCCTCAGTCCATGAAGGGCTTCGCCCATAGTAGATTCTCTGCACTGGCCTCAGTCCATGAAGGGCTTCGCCCATGGTAGATTCTTTACACTGGCCTCAGTCCATGAAGGGCTTCGCCCATAGTAGATTCTCTGCAACTGGCCTCAGTCCATGAAGGGCTTCGCCCATAGTAGATTCTCTGCACTGGCCTCAGTCCATGAAGGGCTTCGCCCATAGTAGATTCTCTGCACTGACCTCAGTCCATGAAGGGCTTCGCCCATGGTAGATTCTTTACACTGGCCTCAGTCCATGAAGGGCTTCGCCCATGGTATATTCTTTACACTGGCCTCAGTCCATGAAGGGCTTCGCCCATAGTAGATTCTCTGCACTGGCCTCAGTCCATGAAGGGCTTCGCCCATGGTAGATTCTTTACACTGGCCACAGTCCATGAAGGGCTTCGCCCATAGTAGATTCTCTGCAACTGGCCTCAGTCCATGAAGGGCTTTGCCCATAGTAGATTCTCTGCACTGGCCTCAGTCCATGAAGGGCTTCGCCCATAGTAGATTCTCTGCACTGACCTCAGTCCATGAAGGGCTTCGCCCATGGTAGATTCTTTACACTGGCCTCAGTCCATGAAGGGCTTCGCCCATGGTAGATTCTTTACACTGGCCTCAGTCCATGAAGGGCTTCGCCCATGGTAGATTCTTTACACTGGCCTCAGTCCATGAAGGGCTTCGCCCATAGTAGATTCTCTGCAACTGGCCTCAGTCCATGAAGGGCTTCGCCCATAGTAGATTCTCTGCACTGGCCTCAGTCCATGAAGGGCTTCGCCCATGGTAGATTCTTTACACTGGCCTCAGTCCATGAAGGGCTTCGCCCATAGTAGATTCTCTGCAACTGGCCTCAGTCCATGAAGGGCTTCGCCCATAGTAGATTCTCTGCACTGGCCTCAGTCCATGAAGGGCTTCGCCCATAGTAGATTCTCTGCACTGACCTCAGTCCATGAAGGGCTTCGCCCATGGTAGATTCTTTACACTGGCCTCAGTCCATGAAGGGCTTCGCCCATGGTATATTCTTTACACTGGCCTCAGTCCATGAAGGGCTTCGCCCATAGTAGATTCTCTGCACTGGCCTCAGTCCATGAAGGGCTTCGCCCATGGTAGATTCTTTACACTGGCCACAGTCCATGAAGGGCTTCGCCCATAGTAGATTCTCTGCAACTGGCCTCAGTCCATGAAGGGCTTCGCCCATAGTAGATTCTCTGCAACTGGCCTCAGTCCATGAAGGGCTTTGCCCATAGTAGATTCTCTGCACTGGCCTCAGTCCATGAAGGGCTTCGCCCATAGTAGATTCTCTGCACTGACCTCAGTCCATGAAGGGCTTCGCCCATGGTAGATTCTTTACACTGGCCTCAGTCCATGTAGGGCTTCGCCCATGGTAGATTCTTTACACTGGCCTCAGTCCATGAAGGGCTTCGCCCATGGTAGATTCTTTACACTGGCCTCAGTCCATGAAGGGCTTCGCCCATGGTCGATTCTTTACACTGGCCTCAGTCCATGAAGGGCTTCGCCCATGGTAGATTCTTTACACTGGCCTCAGTCCATGTAGGGCTTCGCCCATGGTAGATTCTTTACACTGGCCTCAGTCCATGAAGGGCTTCGCCCATGGTAGATTCTTTACACTGGCCTCAGTCCATGAAGGGCTTCGCCCATGGTAGATTCTTTACACTGGCCTCAGTCCATGAAGGGCTTCGCCCATGGTATATTCTTTACACTGGCCTCAGTCCATGAAGGGCTTCGCCCATAGTAGATTCTCTGCGTTGGCCTCAGTCCATGAAGGGCTTCGCCCATGGTAGATTCTTTACACTGGCCACAGTCCATGAAGGGCTTCGCCCATAGTAGATTCTCTGCAACTGGCCTCAGTCCATGAAGGGCTTCGCCCATAGTAGATTCTCTGCAACTGGCCTCAGTCCATGAAGGGCTTTGCCCATAGTAGATTCTCTGCACTGGCCTCAGTCCATGAAGGGCTTCGCCCATAGTAGATTCTCTGCACTGACCTCAGTCCATGAAGGGCTTCGCCCATGGTAGATTCTTTACACTGGCCTCAGTCCATGTAGGGCTTCGCCCATGGTAGATTCTTTACACTGGCCTCAGTCCATGAAGGGCTTCGCCCATGGTAGATTCTTTACACTGGCCTCAGTCCATGAAGGGCTTCGCCCATGGTCGATTCTTTACACTGGCCTCAGTCCATGAAGGGCTTCGCCCATGGTAGATTCTTTACACTGGCCTCAGTCCATGTAGGGCTTCGCCCATGGTAGATTCTTTACACTGGCCTCAGTCCATGAAGGGCTTCGCCCATAGTAGATTCTCTGCACTGGCCTCAGTCCTTGAAGGGCTTCGCCCATGGTAGATTCTTTACACTGGCCACAGTCCATGAAGGGCTTCGCCCATAGTAGATTCTCTGCAACTGGCCTCAGTCCATGAAGGGCTTCGCCCATAGTAGATTCTCTGCACTGGCCTCAGTCCATGAAGGGCTTCGCCCATAGTAGATTCTCTGCACTGGCCTCAGTCCTTGAAGGGCTTCGCCCATGGTAGATTCTTTACACTGGCCTCAGTCCATGTAGGGCTTCGCCCATGGTAGATTCTTTACACTGGCCTCAGTCCATGAAGGGCTTCGCCCATGGTAGATTCTTTACACTGGCCTCAGTCCATGAAGGGCTTCGCCCGTAGTAGATTCTCTGCACTGGCCTCAGTCCATGAAGGGCTTCGCCCATAGTAGACTCTCTGCACTGGCCTCAGTCCATGAAGGGCTTCGCCCATAGTAGACTCTCTGCACTGGCCTCAGTCCATGAAGGGCTTCGCCCATAGTAGATTCTCTGCACTGGCCTCAGTCCATGAAGGGCTTCGCCCATAGTAGATTCTCTGCACTGACCTCAGTCCATGAAGGGCTTCGCCCATGGTAGATTCTTTACACTGGCCTCAGTCCATGAAGGGCTTCGCCCATGGTATATTCTTTACACTGGCCTCAGTCCATGAAGGGCTTCGCCCATAGTAGATTCTCTGCACTGGCCTCAGTCCATGAAGGGCTTCGCCCATAGTAGATTCTCTGCACTGGCCTCAGTCCATGAAGGGCTTCGCCCATAGTAGATTCTCTGCACTGACCTCAGTCCATGAAGGGCTTCGCCCATGGTAGATTCTTTACACTGGCCTCAGTCCATGAAGGGCTTCGCCCATGGTAGATTCTTTACACTGGCCTCAGTCCATGAAGGGCTTCGCCCATGGTAGATTCTTTACACTGGCCTCAGTCCATGAAGGGCTTCGCCCATAGTAGATTCTCTGCACTGGCCTCAGTCCTTGAAGGGCTTCGCCCATGGTAGATTCTTTACACTGGCTTCAGTCCATGTAGGGCTTCGCCCATGGTAGATTCTTTACACTGGCCTCAGTCCATGAAGGGCTTCGCCCATGGTAGATTCTTTACACTGGCCTCAGTCCATGAAGGGCTTCGCCCATGGTAGATTCTTTACACTGGCCTCAGTCCATGAAGGGCTTCGCCCATGGTAGATTCTTTGCACTGGCCTCAGTCCATGAAGGGCTTCGCCCATAGTAGATTCTCTGCAACTGGCCTCAGTCCATGAAGGGCTTCGCCCATAGTAGATTCTCTGCACTGGCCTCAGTCCATGAAGGGCTTCGCCCATAGTAGACTCTCTGCACTGACCTCAGTCCATGAAGGGCTTCGCCCATGGTAGATTCTTTACACTGGCCTCAGTCCATGAAGGGCTTCGCCCATAGTAGATTCTCTGCACTGGCCTCAGTCCTTGAAGGGCTTCGCCCATGGTAGATTCTTTACACTGGCTTCAGTCCATGAAGGGCTTCGCCCATGGTAGATTCTTTACACTGGCCTCAGTCCATGAAGGGCTTCGCCCATAGTAGATTCTCTGCACTGGCCTCAGTCCTTGAAGGGCTTCGCCCATGGTAGATTCTTTACACTGGCTTCAGTCCATGAAGGGCTTCGCCCATAGTAGATTCTCTGCAACTGGCCTCAGTCCATGAAGGGCTTCGCCCATAGTAGATTCTCTGCACTGGCCTCAGTCCATGAAGGGCTTCGCCCATAGTAGACTCTCTGCACTGACCTCAGTCCATGAAGGGCTTCGCCCATGGTCGATTCTTTACACTGGCCTCAGTCCATGAAGGGCTTCGCCCATGGTAGATTCTTTACACTGGCCTCAGTCCATGAAGGGCTTCGCCCATAGTAGATTCTCTGCACTGGCCTCAGTCCATGAAGGGCTTCGCCCATGGTCGATTCTTTACACTGGCCTCAGTCCATGAAGGGCTTCGCCCATGGTAGATTCTTTACACTGGCCTCAGTCCATGAAGGGCTTCGCCCATAGTAGATTCTCTGCACTGGCCTCAGTCCTTGAAGGGCTTCGCCCATGGTAGATTCTTTGCACTGGCCTCAGTCCATGAAGGGCTTCGCCCATAGTAGATTCTCTGCACTGGCCTCAGTCCATGAAGGGCTTCGCCCATGGTAGATTCTTTACACTGGCCTCAGTCCATGAAGGGCTTCGCCCATAGTAGATTCTCTGCACTGGCCTCAGTCCTTGAAGGGCTTCGCCCATGGTAGATTCTTTGCACTGGCCTCAGTCCATGAAGGGCTTCGCCCATAGTAGATTCTCTGCACTGGCCTCAGTCCATGAAGGGCTTCGCCCATGGTAGATTCTTTACACTGGCCTCAGTCCATGAAGGGCTTCGCCCATAGTAGATTCTCTGCACTGGCCTCAGTCCTTGAAGGGCTTCGCCCATGGTAGATTCTCTGCACTGGCCTCAGTCCTTGAAGGGCTTCGCCCATAGTAGATTCTCTGCACTGGCCTCAGTCCTTGAAGGGCTTCGCCCATGGTAGATTCTTTGCACTGGCCTCAGTCCATGAAGGGCTTCGCCCATAGTAGATTCTCTGCACTGGCCTCAGTCCATGAAGGGCTTCGCCCATGGTAGATTCTTTGCACTGGCCTCAGTCCATGAAGGGCTTCGCCCATAGTAGATTCTCTGCACTGGCCTCAGTCCATGAAGGGCTTCGCCCATGGTAGATTCTTTACACTGGCCACAGTCCATGAAGGGCTTCGCCCATAGTAGATTCTCTGCAACTGGCCTCAGTCCATGAAGGGCTTCGCCCATAGTAGACTCTCTGCACTGACCTCAGTCCATGAAGGGCTTCGCCCATGGTCGATTCTTTACACTGGCCTCAGTCCATGAAGGGCTTCGCCCATGGTAGATTCTTTACACTGGCCTCAGTCCATGAAGGGCTTCGCCCATAGTAGATTCTCTGCACTGGCCTCAGTCCTTGAAGGGCTTCGCCCATGGTAGATTCTTTGCACTGGCCTCAGTCCATGAAGGGCTTCGCCCATAGTAGATTCTCTGCACTGGCCTCAGTCCATGAAGGGCTTCGCCCATGGTAGATTCTTTACACTGGCCTCAGTCCATGAAGGGCTTCGCCCATAGTAGATTCTCTGCACTGGCCTCAGTCCTTGAAGGGCTTCGCCCATGGTAGATTCTTTGCACTGGCCTCAGTCCATGAAGGGCTTCGCCCATAGTAGATTCTCTGCACTGGCCTCAGTCCATGAAGGGCTTCGCCCATAGTAGACTCTCTGCACTGACCTCAGTCCATGAAGGGCTTCGCCCATGGTCGATTCTTTACACTGGCCTCAGTCCATGAAGGGCTTCGCCCATGGTAGATTCTTTACACTGGCCTCAGTCCATGAAGGGCTTCGCCCATAGTAGATTCTCTGCACTGGCCTCAGTCCATGAAGGGCTTCGCCCATGGTCGATTCTTTACACTGGCCTCAGTCCATGAAGGGCTTCGCCCATGGTAGATTCTTTACACTGGCCTCAGTCCATGAAGGGCTTCGCCCATAGTAGATTCTCTGCACTGGCCTCAGTCCTTGAAGGGCTGCGCCCATGGTAGATTCTTTACACTGGCCTCAGTCCATGAAGGGCTTCGCCCATAGTAGATTCTCTGCACTGGCCTCAGTCCTTGAAGGGCTTCGCCCATGGTAGATTCTTTACACTGCCCTCAGTCCATGAAGGGCTTCGCCCATGGTAGATTCTTTACACTGGCCTCAGTCCATGAAGGGCTTCGCTCATAGTAGATTCTCTGCACTGGCCTCAGTCCTTGAAGGGCTTCGCCCATGGTAGATTCTTTACACTGGCCTCAGTCCATGTAGGGCTTCGCCCATGGTAGATTCTTTACACTGGCCTCAGTCCATGAAGGGCTTCGCCCATGGTAGATTCTTTACACTGGCCTCAGTCCATGAAGGGCTTCGCCCATGGTAGATTCTTTACACTGGCCTCAGTCCATGAAGGGCTTCGCCCATGGTAGATTCTTTACACTGGCCTCAGTCCATGAAGGGCTTCGCCCATGGTAGATTCTTTACACTGGCCTCAGTCCATGAAGGGCTTCGCCCATAGTAGATTCTCTGCAACTGGCCTCAGTCCATGAAGGGCTTCGCCCATAGTAGATTCTCTGCACTGACCTCAGTCCATGAAGGGCTTCGCCCATGGTAGATTCTTTACACTGGCCTCAGTCCATGAAGGGCTTCGCCCATGGTATATTCTTTACACTGGCCTCAGTCCATGAAGGGCTTCGCCCATAGTAGATTCTCTGCACTGGCCTCAGTCCATGAAGGGCTTCGCCCATAGTAGACTCTCTGCACTGACCTCAGTCCATGAAGGGCTTCGCCCATGGTCGATTCTTTACACTGGCCTCAGTCCATAAAGGGCTTCGCCCATGGTAGATTCTTTACACTGGCCTCAGTCCATGAAGGGCTTCGCCCATGGTAGATTCTTTACACTGGCCTCAGTCCATGAAGGGCTTCGCCCATAGTAGATTCTCTGCAACTGGCCTCAGTCCATGAAGGGCTTCGCCCATGGTAGATTCTTTACACTAGCCCCAGTCCACGAAGGGCTTTGCCCATGGTAGATTCTTTACACTGGCTTCAGTCCATGTAGGGCTTCGCCCATGGTAGATTCTTTACACTGGCCTCAGTCCATGAAGGGCTTCGCCCATGGTAGATTCTTTGCACTGGCCTCAGTCCATGAAGGGCTTCGCCCATAGTAGATTCTCTGCAACTGGCCTCAGTCCATGAAGGGCTTCGCCCATAGTAGATTCTCTGCACTGGCCTCAGTCCATGAAGGGCTTCGCCCATAGTAGACTCTCTGCACTGACCTCAGTCCATGAAGGGCTTCGCCCATGGTCGATTCTTTACACTGGCCTCAGTCCATGAAGGGCTTCGCCCATGGTAGATTCTTTACACTGGCCTCAGTCCATGAAGGGCTTCGCCCATAGTAGATTCTCTGCACTGGCCTCAGTCCATGAAGGGCTTCGCCCATGGTAGATTCTTTACACTGGCCACAGTCCATGAAGGGCTTCGCCCATAGTAGATTCTCTGCAACTGGCCTCAGTCCATGAAGGGCTTCGCCCATAGTAGACTCTCTGCACTGACCTCAGTCCATGAAGGGCTTCGCCCATGGTCGATTCTTTACACTGGCCTCAGTCCATGAAGGGCTTCGCCCATGGTAGATTCTTTACACTGGCCTCAGTCCATGAAGGGCTTCGCCCATAGTAGATTCTCTGCACTGGCCTCAGTCCTTGAAGGGCTTCGCCCATGGTAGATTCTTTGCACTGGCCTCAGTCCATGAAGGGCTTCGCCCATAGTAGATTCTCTGCACTGGCCTCAGTCCATGAAGGGCTTCGCCCATGGTAGATTCTTTACACTGGCCTCAGTCCATGAAGGGCTTCGCCCATAGTAGATTCTCTGCACTGGCCTCAGTCCTTGAAGGGCTTCGCCCATGGTAGATTCTTTGCACTGGCCTCAGTCCATGAAGGGCTTCGCCCATAGTAGATTCTCTGCACTGGCCTCAGTCCATGAAGGGCTTCGCCCATAGTAGACTCTCTGCACTGACCTCAGTCCATGAAGGGCTTCGCCCATGGTCGATTCTTTACACTGGCCTCAGTCCATGAAGGGCTTCGCCCATGGTAGATTCTTTACACTGGCCTCAGTCCATGAAGGGCTTCGCCCATAGTAGATTCTCTGCACTGGCCTCAGTCCTTGAAGGGCTGCGCCCATGGTAGATTCTTTACACTGGCCTCAGTCCATGAAGGGCTTCGCCCATAGTAGATTCTCTGCACTGGCCTCAGTCCTTGAAGGGCTTCGCCCATGGTAGATTCTTTACACTGCCCTCAGTCCATGAAGGGCTTCGCCCATGGTAGATTCTTTACACTGGCCTCAGTCCATGAAGGGCTTCGCTCATAGTAGATTCTCTGCACTGGCCTCAGTCCTTGAAGGGCTTCGCCCATGGTAGATTCTTTACACTGGCCTCAGTCCATGTAGGGCTTCGCCCATGGTAGATTCTTTACACTGGCCTCAGTCCATGAAGGGCTTCGCCCATGGTAGATTCTTTACACTGGCCTCAGTCCATGAAGGGCTTCGCCCATGGTAGATTCTTTACACTGGCCTCAGTCCATGAAGGGCTTCGCCCATGGTAGATTCTTTACACTGGCCTCAGTCCATGAAGGGCTTCGCCCATGGTAGATTCTTTACACTGGCCTCAGTCCATGAAGGGCTTCGCCCATAGTAGATTCTCTGCAACTGGCCTCAGTCCATGAAGGGCTTCGCCCATAGTAGATTCTCTGCACTGACCTCAGTCCATGAAGGGCTTCGCCCATGGTAGATTCTTTACACTGGCCTCAGTCCATGAAGGGCTTCGCCCATGGTATATTCTTTACACTGGCCTCAGTCCATGAAGGGCTTCGCCCATAGTAGATTCTCTGCACTGGCCTCAGTCCATGAAGGGCTTCGCCCATAGTAGACTCTCTGCACTGACCTCAGTCCATGAAGGGCTTCGCCCATGGTCGATTCTTTACAGTGGCCTCAGTCCATGAAGGGCTTCGCCCATGGTAGATTCTTTACAGTGGCCTCAGTCCATGAAGGGCTTCGCCCATGGTCGATTCTTTACACTGGCCTCAGTCCATAAAGGGCTTCGCCCATGGTAGATTCTTTACACTGGCCTCAGTCCATGAAGGGCTTCGCCCATGGTAGATTCTTTACACTGGCCTCAGTCCATGAAGGGCTTCGCCCATAGTAGATTCTCTGCAACTGGCCTCAGTCCATGAAGGGCTTCGCCCATAGTAGATTCTCTGCACTGGCCTCAGTCCATGAAGGGCTTCGCCCATAGTAGATTCTCTGCACTGGCCTCAGTCCATGAAGGGCTTCGCCCATAGTAGATTCTCTGCACTGGCCTCAGTCCATGAAGGGCTTCGCCCATAGTAGATTCTCTGCAACTGGCCTCAGTCCATGAAGGGCTTCGCCCATAGTAGATTCTCTGCAACTGGCCTCAGTCCATGAAGGGCTTCGCCCATAGTAGATTCTCTGCACTGACCTCAGTCCATGAAGGGCTTCGCCCATGGTAGATTCTTTACACTGGCCTCAGTCCATGAAGGGCTTCGCCCATGGTATATTCTTTACACTGGCCTCAGTCCATGAAGGGCTTCGCCCATGGTAGATTCTTTACACTAGCCCCAGTCCACGAAGGGCTTTGCCCATGGTAGATTCTTTACACTGGCCTCAGTCCATGAAGGGCTTCGCTCATGCTAGATTCTTTACACTGGCCTCAGTCCATGAAGGACTTCGCCCATGGTAGATTCTTTACACTGGCCTCAGTCCATGAAGGGCTTCGCCCATAGTAGATTCTCTGCACTGACCTCAGTCCATGAAGGGCTTCGCCCATGGTAGATTCTTTACACTGGCCTCAGTCCATGAAGGGCTTCGCCCATAGTAGATTCTCTGCAACTGGCCTCAGTCCATGAAGGGCTTCGCCCATAGTAGATTCTCTGCACTGACCTCAGTCCATGAAGGGCTTCGCCCATGGTAGATTCTTTACACTGGCCTCAGTCCATGAAGGGCTTCGCCCATGGTATATTCTTTACACTGGCCTCAGTCCATGAAGGGCTTCGCCCATAGTAGATTCTCTGCACTGGCCTCAGTCCATGAAGGGCTTCGCCCATAGTAGACTCTCTGCACTGACCTCAGTCCATGAAGGGCTTCGCCCATGGTCGATTCTTTACACTGGCCTCAGTCCATGAAGGGCTTCGCCCATGGTAGATTCTTTACACTGGCCTCAGTCCATGAAGGGCTTCGCCCATGGTATATTCTTTACACTGGCCTCAGTCCATGAAGGGCTTCGCCCATAGTAGATTCTCTGCACTGGCCTCAGTCCATGAAGGGCTTCGCCCATAGTAGATTCTCTGCAACTGGCCTCAGTCCATGATGGGCTTCGCCCATAGTAGATTCTCTGCACTGACCTCAGTCCATGAAGGGCTTCGCCCATGGTAGATTCTTTACACTGGCCTCAGTCCATGAAGGGCTTCGCCCATGGTAGATTCTTTACACTGGCCTCAGTCCATGAAGGGCTTCGCCCATGATAGATTCTTTACACTGGCCTCAGTCCATGAAGGGCTTCGCCCATAGTAGATTCTCTGCACTGGCCTCAGTCCATGAAGGGCTTCGCCCATGGTAGATTCTTTACACCGGCCTCAGCCCATGAAGGGCTTCGCCCATGGTAGATTCTTTACACCGGCCTCAGTCCATGAAGGGCTTCGCCCATGGTAGATTCTTTACACTGGCCTCAGTCCATGAAGGGCTTCGCCCATGATAGATTCTTTACACTGGCCTCAGTCCATGAAGGGCTTCGCCCATGGTAGATTCTTTACACTGGCCTCAGTCCATGAAGGGCTTCGCCCATGGTAGATTCTTTACACTGACCTCAGTCCATGAAGGGCTTCGCCCATAGTAGATTCTCTGCAACTGGCCTCAGTCCATGATGGGCTTCGCCCATAGTAGACTCTCAGCACTACCCTCAGTCCATGAAGGGCTTCGCCCATGGTCGATTCTTTACACTGGCCTCAGTCCATGAAGGGCTCCGCCCATGGTAGATTCTTTACACTGGCCTCAGTCCATGAAGGGCTTCGCCCATAGTAGATTCTCTGCACTGGCCTCAGTCCTTGAAGGGCTTCGCCCATGGTATATTCTTTACACTGGCCTCAGTCCATGAAGGGCTTCGCCCATAGTAGATTCTCTGCACTGGCCTCAGTCCATGAAGGGCTTCGCCCATGGTAGATTCTTTACACCGGCCTCAGTCCATGAAGGGCTTCGCCCATGGTAGATTCTTTACACTGGCCTCAGTCCATGAAGGGCTTCGCCCATGATAGATTCTTTACACTGGCCTCAGTCCATGAAGGGCTTCGCCCATGGTAGATTCTTTACACTGGCCTCAGTCCATGAAGGGCTTCGCCCATGGTAGATTCTTTACACTGGCCTCAGTCCATGAAGGGCTTCGCCCATAGTAGATTCTCTGCAACTGGCCTCAGTCCATGATGGGCTTCGCCCATAGTAGATTCTCTCCACTGGCCTCAGTCCATGAAGGGCTTCGCCCATAGTAGATTCTCTGCACTGACCTCAGTCCATGAAGGGCTTCGCCCATGGTAGATGCTTTACACTGGCCTCAGTCCATGAAGGGCTTCGCCCATGATAGATTCTTTACACTGGCCTCAGTCCATGAAGGGCTTCGCCCATGGTAGATTCTTTACACTGGCCTCAGTCCATGAAGGGCTTCGCCCATAGTAGATTCTCTGCAACTGGCCTCAGTCCATGATGGGCTTCGCCCATAGTAGATTCTCTCCACTGGCCTCAGTCCATGAAGGGCTTCGCCCATAGTAGATTCTCTGCACTGACCTCAGTCCATGAAGGGCTTCGCCCACGGTAGATTCTTTACACTGGCCTCAGTCCATGAAGGGCTTCGCCCATGATAGATTTTTTACACTGGCCTCAGTCCATGAAGGGCTTCGCCCATGGTAGATGCTTTACACTGGCCTCAGTCCATGAAGGGCTTCGCCCATAGTAGATTCTCTGCAACTGGCCTCAGTCCATGATGGGCTTCGCCCATAGTAGATTCTCTCCACTGGCCTCAGTCCATGAAGGGCTTCGCCCATGGTAGATTCTCTGCACTGACCTCAGTCCATGAAGGGCTTCGCCCATAGTAGATTCTCTGCACTGGCCTCAGTCCATGAAGGGCTTCGCCCATGGTAGATTCTTTACACTGGCCTCAGTCCATGAAGGGCTTCGCCCATGGTAGATTCTTTACACTGGCCTCAGTCCATGAAGGGCTTCGCCCATGGTAGATTCTTTACACTGGCCACAGTCCATGAAGGGCTTCGCCCATAGTAGATTCTCTGCACTGGCCTCAGTCCATGAAGGGCTTCGTACATAGTAGATTCTCTGCACTGGCCTCAGTCCATGAAGGGCTTCGCCCATAGTAGATTCTCTGCACTGACCTCAGTCCATGAAGGGCTTCGCCCATAGTAGATTCTCCGCACTGGCCTCAGTCCATGAAGGGCTTCGCCCATAGTAGATTCTCTGCACTGGCCTCAGTCCTTGAAGGGCTTCGCCCATGGTAGATTCTTTACACTGGCCTCAGTCCATGAAGGGCTTCGCCCATGGTAGATTCTTTACACTGGCCTCAGTCCATGAAGGGCTTCGCCCATGGCAGATTCTTTACACTGGCCTCAGTCCATGAAGGGCTTCGCCCATAGTAGATTCTCTGCAACTGGCCTCAGTCCATGAAGGGCTTCGCCCATAGTAGATTCTCTGCACTGGCCTCAGTCCATGAAGGGCTTCGCCCATAGTAGATTCTCTGCACTGACCTCAGTCCATGAAGGGCTTCGCCCATGGTAGATTCTTTACACTGGCCTCAGTCCATGAAGGGCTTCGCCCATGGTAATTTCTTTACACTGGCCTCAGTCCATGAAGGGCTTCGCCCATAGTAGATTCTTTGCAACTGGCCTCAGTCCATGAAGGGCTTCGCCCATAGTAGATTCTCTGCACTGGCCTCAGTCCATGAAGGGCTTCGCCCATAGTAGACTCTCTGCACTGACCTCAGTCCATGAAGGGCTTCGCCCATGGTAGATTCTTTACACTGGTCTCAGTCCATGAAGGGCTTCGCCCATGGTAGATTCTTTACACTGGCCTCAGTCCATGAAGGGCTTCGCCCATAGTAGATTCTCTGCACTGGCCTCAGTCCATGAAGGGCTTCGCCCATAGTAGATTCTCTGCACTGGCCTCAGTCCTTGAAGGGCTTCGCCCATGGTAGATTCTTTACACTGGCCTCAGTCCATGAAGGGCTTCGCCCATGGTAGATTCTTTACACTGGCCTCAGTCCATGAAGGGCTTCGCCCATGGTAGATTCTTTACACTGGCCTCAGTCCATGAAGGGCTTCGCCCATAGTAGATTCTCTGCACTGGCCTCAGTCCATGAAGGGCTTCGCCCATAGTAGATTCTCTGCACTGACCTCAGTCCATGAAGGGCTTCGCCCATGGTAGATTCTTTACACTGGCCTCAGTCCATGAAGGGCTTCGCCCATGGTAGATTCTTTACACTGGCCTCAGTCCATGAAGGGCTTCACCCATAGTAGATTCTCTGCACTGGCCTCAGTCCTTGAAGGGCTTCGCCCATAGTAGACTCTCTGCACTGACCTCAGTCCATGAAGGGCTTCGCCCATGGTAGATTCTTTACACTGGCCTCAGTCCATGAAGGGCTTCGCCCATGGTAGATTCTCTGCATTGGCCTCAGTCCATGAAGGGCTTCGCCCATAGTAGACTCTCTGCACTGGCCTCAGTCCATGAAGGGCTTCGCCCATGGTAGATTCTCTGCACTGGCCTCAGTCCATGAAGGGCTTCGCCCATGGTAGATTCTTTACACTGGCCTCAGTCCATGAAGGGCTTCGCCCATGGTAGATTCTTTACACTGGCCTCAGTCCATGAAGGGCTTCGCCCATAGTAGATTCTCTGCACTGGCCTCAGTCCATGAAGGGCTTCGCCCATAGTAGATTCTCTGCACTGACCTCAGTCCATGAAGGGCTTCGCCCATGGTAGATTCTTTACACTAGCCTCAGTCCATGAAGGGCTTCGCCCATAGTAGATTCTCTGCACTGACCTCAGTCTTTGAAGGGCTTCGCCCATGGTAGATTCTTTACACTTACCTCAGTCCATGAAGGGCTTCGCCCGTAGTAGATTCTCTGGACTGGCCTCACTCCATGAAGGGCTTCGCCCATGGTAGATTCTCTGCACTGGCCTCAGTCCATGAAGGACTTCGCCCATGGTCGATTCTTTACACTGGCCTCAGTTCATGAAGGGCTTCGCCCATAGTAGATTCTCTGCACTGACCTCAGTCCATGAAGGGCTTCGCCCATAGTGGATTCTCTGCACTGGCCTCAGTCCATGAAGGGCTTCGCCCGTAGTAGATTCTCTGGACTGGCCTCACTCCATGAAGGGCTTCGCCCATGGTAGATTCTCTGCACTGGCCTCAGTCCATGAAGGACTTCGCCCATGGTCGATTCTTTACACTGGCCTCAGTTCATGAAGGGCTTCGCCCATGGTAGATTCTCTGCACTGGCCTCAGTCCATGAAGGGCTTCGCCCATGGTAGATTCTTTACACTTTCCTCAGTCCATGAAGGGCTTCGCCCATGGTAGATTCTCTCCACTGGCCTCAGTCCAAGAAGGGCTTCGCCCATGGTAGATTCTTTGCACTGGCCTCAGTCCATGAAGGGCTTCGCCCATAGTAGATTCTCTGGACTGGCCTCACTCCATGAAGGGCTTCGCCCATAGTAGATTCTCTGGACAGGCCTCACTCCATGAAGGGCTTCGCCCAAGGTAGATTATTTACACTGGCCTCAGTCCATGAAGGGCTTCGCCCATAGTAGATTCTCTGCACTGGCCTCAGTCCATGAAGGGCTTCGCCCATGGTAGATTCTTTACACTTTCCTCAGTCCATGAAGGGCTTCGCCCATAGTAGATTCTCTGGACTGGCCTCAGTCCATGAAGGGCTTCGCCCATGGTAGATTCTTTGCACTGGCCTCAGTCCATGAAGGGCTTCGCCCATGGTAGATTCTCTGCAGTGGCCTCAGTCCCTGAAGGGCTTCGCCCATGGTAGATTCTTTGCACTGGCCTCAGTCCATGAAGGGCTTCGCCCATAGTAGATTCTCTGCACTGACCTCAGTCCATGAAGGGCTTCGCCCATGGTAGATTCTCTGCACTGGCCTCAGTCCATGAAGGACTTCGCCCATGGTAGATTCTCTGCACTGGCCTCAGTCCATGAAGGGCTTCGCCCATGGTAGATTCTTTACACTGGCCTCAGTCCATGAAGGGCTTCGCCCATGATAGATTCTTTACACTGGCCTCAGTCCATGAAGGGCTTCGCCCATGATAGATTCTTTACACTGGCCTCAGTCCATGAAGGGCTTCGCCCATAGTAGATTCTCTGCACTGGCCTCAGTCCATGAAGGGCTTCGCCCATGATAGATTCTTTACACTGGCCTCAGTCCATGAAGGGCTTCGCCCATAGTAGACTCTCTGCACTGGCCTCAGTCCATGAAGGGCTTCGCCCATGGTAGATTCTCTGCACTGGCCTCAGTCCATGAAGGGCTTCGCCCATGGTAGATTCTTTACACTGGCCTCAGTCCATGAAGGGCTTCGCCCATGGTAGATTCTTTACACTGGCCTCAGTCCATGAAGGGCTTCGCCCATAGTAGATTCTCTGCACTGGCCTCAGTCCATGAAGGGCTTCGCCCATAGTAGATTCTCTGCACTGACCTCAGTCCATGAAGGGCTTCGCCCATGGTAGATTCTTTACACTAGCCTCAGTCCATGAAGGGCTTCGCCCATAGTAGATTCTCTGCACTGACCTCAGTCTTTGAAGGGCTTCGCCCATGGTAGATTCTTTACACTGGCCTCAGTCCATGAAGGGCTTCGCCCATAGTAGATTCTCTGGACTGGCCTCACTCCATGAAGGGCTTCGCCCATGGTAGATTCTCTGCACTGGCCTCAGTCCATGAAGGACTTCGCCCATGGTCGATTCTTTACACTGGCCTCAGTTCATGAAGGGCTTCGCCCATAGTAGATTCTCTGCACTGACCTCAGTCCATGAAGGGCTTCGCCCATAGTGGATTCTCTGCACTGGCCTCAGTCCATGAAGGGCTTCGCCCGTAGTAGATTCTCTGGACTGGCCTCACTCCATGAAGGGCTTCGCCCATGGTAGATTCTCTGCACTGGCCTCAGTCCATGAAGGACTTCGCCCATGGTCGATTCTTTACACTGGCCTCAGTTCATGAAGGGCTTCGCCCATGGTAGATTCTCTGCACTGGCCTCAGTCCATGAAGGGCTTCGCCCATGGTAGATTCTTTACACTTTCCTCAGTCCATGAAGGGCTTCGCCCATGGTAGATTCTCTCCACTGGCCTCAGTCCAAGAAGGGCTTCGCCCATGGTAGATTCTTTGCACTGGCCTCAGTCCATGAAGGGCTTCGCCCATAGTAGATTCTCTGGACTGGCCTCACTCCATGAAGGGCTTCGCCCATAGTAGATTCTCTGGACAGGCCTCACTCCATGAAGGGCTTCGCCCAAGGTAGATTATTTACACTGGCCTCAGTCCATGAAGGGCTTCGCCCATAGTAGATTCTCTGCACTGGCCTCAGTCCATGAAGGGCTTCGCCCATGGTAGATTCTTTACACTTTCCTCAGTCCATGAAGGGCTTCGCCCATAGTAGATTCTCTGGACTGGCCTCAGTCCATGAAGGGCTTCGCCCATGGTAGATTCTTTGCACTGGCCTCAGTCCATGAAGGGCTTCGCCCATGGTAGATTCTCTGCAGTGGCCTCAGTCCATGAAGGGCTTCGCCCATGGTAGATTCTTTGCACTGGCCTCAGTCCATGAAGGGCTTCGCCCATAGTAGATTCTCTGCACTGACCTCAGTCCATGAAGGGCTTCGCCCATGGTAGATTCTCTGCACTGGCCTCAGTCCATGAAGGGCTTCGCCCATGGTAGATTCTCTGCACTGGCCTCAGTCCATGAAGGGCTTCGCCCCATGGTAGATTCTTTACACTGGCCTCAGTCCATGAAGGGCTTCGCCCATGATAGATTCTTTACACTGGCCTCAGTCTATGAAGGGCTTCGCCCATGATAGATTCTTTACACTGGCCTCAGTCCATGAAGGGCTTCGCCCATAGTAGATTCTCTGCACTGGCCTCAGTCCATGAAGGGCTCGCCCATGGTAGATTCTTTACACCGGCCTCAGCCCATGAAGGGCTCCGCCATGGTAGATTCTTTACACCGGCCTCAGTCCATGAAGGGCTTCGCCCATGGTAGATTCTTTACACTGGCCTCAGTCCATGAAGGGCTTCGCCCATGATAGATTCTTTACACTGGCCTCAGTCCATGAAGGGCTTCGCCCATGGTAGATTCCTTTACACTGGCCTCAGTCATGAAGGGCTTCGCCCATGGTAGATTCTTTACACTGACCTCAGTCCATGAAGGGCTTCGCCCATAGTAGATTCTCTGCAACTGGCCTCAGTCCATGATGGGCCTTCGCCCATAGTAGACTCTCAGCACTACCCTCAGTCCCATGAAGGGCTTCGCCCATGGTAGATTCTTTACACTGGCCTCAGTCCATGAAGGGCTTCGCCCATGGTAGATTCTTTACACTGGCCTCAGTCCATGAAGGGCTTCGCCCATAGTAGATTCTCTGCACTGGCCTCAGTCCTTGAAGGGCTTCGCCATGGTATATTCTTTACACTGGCCTCAGTCCATGAAGGGCTTCGCCCATAGTAGATTCTCTGCACTGGCCTCAGTCCATGAAGGGCTTCGCCCATGGTAGATTCTTTACACCGGCCTCAGTCCCATGAAGGCTTCGCCCATGGTAGATTCTTTACACTGGCCTCAGTCCATGAAGGGCTTCGCCCATGATAGATTCTTTACACTGGCCTCAGTCCATGAAGGGCTTCGCCCATGGTAGATTCTTTACCACTGGCCTCAGTCCATGAAGGGCTTCGCCCATGGTAGATTCTTTACACTGGCCTCAGTCCATGAAGGGCTTCGCCATAGTAGATTCTCTGCAACTGGCCTCAGTCCATGATGGGCTTCGCCCATAGTAGATTCTCTCCACTGGCCTCAGTCCATGAAGGGCTTCGCCCATAGTAGATTCTCTGCACTGACCTCAGTCCAGTGAAGGGCTTCGCCCATGGTAGATGCTTTACCACTGGCCTCAGTCCCATGAAGGGCTTCGCCCATGATAGATTCTTTACACTGGCCTCAGTCCATGAAGGGCTTCGCCCATGGTAGATTCTTTACACTGGCCTCAGTCCATGAAGGGCTTCGCCCATAGTAGATTCTCTGCAACTGGCCTCAGTCCATGATGGGCTTCGCCCATAGTAGGATTCTCTCCACTGGCCTCAGTCCATGAAGGGCTTCGCCCATAGTAGATTCTCTGCACTGACCTCAGTCCATGAAGGGCTTCGCCCACGGTAGATTCTTTACACTGGCCTCAGTCCATGAAGGGCTTCGCCCATGATAGATTCTTTACACTGGCCTCAGTCCATGAAGGGCCTTCGCCCATGGTAGATGCTTTACACTGGCCTCAGTCCATGAAGGGCTTCGCCCATAGTAGATTCTCTGCAACTGCCTCAGTCATGATGGGCTTCGCCCATAGTAGATTCTCTGCACTGGCCTCAGTCCATGAAGGGCTTCGCCCATGGTAGATTCTCTGCACTGACCTCAGTCCATGAAGGGCTTCGCCCATAGTAGATTCTCTGCACTGGCCTCAGTCCATGAAGGGCCTTCGGCCCATGGTAGATTCTTTACACTGGCCTCAGTCCATGAAGGGCTTCGCCCATGGTAGATTCTTTACACTGGCCTCAGTCCATGAAGGGCTTCGCCCATGGTAGATTCTTACACTGGCCACAGTCCATGAAGGGCTTCGCCCATAGTAGATTCTCTGCACTGGCCTCAGTCCATGAAGGGCTTCGTACATAGTAGATTCTCTGCACTGGCCTCAGTCCATGAAGGGCTTCGCCCATAGTAGATTCTCTGCACTGACCTCAGTCCATGAAGGGCTTCGCCCATAGTAGATTCTCCGCACTGGCCTCAGTCCATGAAGGGCTTCGCCCATAGTAGATTCTCTGCACTGGCCTCAGTCCTTGAAGGCTTCGCCCATGGTAGATTCTTTACACTGGCCTCAGTCCATGAAGGGCTTCGCCCATGGTAGATTCTTTACACTGGCCCAGTCCATGATGAAGGGCTTCGCCCATGGCAGATTCTTTACAACTGGCCTCAGTCCATGAAGGGCTTCGCCCATAGTAGATTCTCTGCAACTGGCCTCAGTCCATGAAGGGCTTCGCCCATAGTAGATTCTCTGCACTGGCCTCAGTCATGAAGGGCTTCGCCCATAGTAGATTCTCTGCACTGACCTCAGTCCATGAAGGGCTTCGCCCATGGTAGATTCTTTACACTGGCCTCAGTCCATGAAGGGCTTCGCCCATGGTAGATTCTTTACAACTGGCCACAGTCCATGAAGGGCTTCGCCCATAGTAGATTCTCTGCAACTGGCCTCAGTCCATGAAGGGCTTCGCCCATAGTAGATTCTCTGCACTGGCCTCAGTCCATGAAGGGCTTCGCCCATAGTAGATTCTCTGCACTGACCTCAGTC